>JAXIVD010011197.1:0-11779 GCA_036785275.1 Cancer borealis
GGTTGTTTTTTTTTCTTTTTTTTTCTTTCCTTCGTTTATTTTTTTCCCTCATCACTCATTCTTATCTCCATTTTTTTTCTTTTTTTTTTCTTCTTCTTCTTGGTATTATCTTAATATTTCTTTCTCCTTCTCCTCCTCCTCCTCCTCCTCCTCCTCCTCCTCCTCCCTCTCCTCCTCCTCCTCCTCCTCCTCCTCCTCCTCCTCCTCCTCCCTCCTCCAAGCTCGTTAAATTTAATCAACAGTACAACCCTGAAACTCTTTGCCATAATTTTGGTCATGCAACTGAAAGAGAGAGAGAGAGAGAGGAGAGAGAGAGAGAGAGAAGAGAGAGAGAGAGAGAGAGAGAGAGAGAGAGAGAGAAGAGAGAGAAAGAGAGAGAGAGAGAGAGAGAGAGAGAGAGAGAGAGAGAGAGAGAGAGAGAGAGAGAAAACAAATTACTATATCTATGAGTGAACACCGCCACCTGAAAATCACCTGAAGGTAAGTGTGTGTGTATGTGTGTGTGTGTGTGTGTGTGGTGTGTGTGTGTGTGTGTGTGTGGGTGTGTGTGTGTGTGTGTGTTTGTGTTTGTGTTGTGTTTTGTGTTTGTTTGTGTTTGCGCGCGTGTGGTGTGTGTGGTGTGTGTGTGTGTGTGTGTGTGTGTGTGGTGTGGTGTGTGTGTGTGTGTGTGTGTGTGTGTGGTGTGTGTGTTTGCATGAAGGAAACACATGAAATTGATGCATAGACAGCCTATGCAGTGCTATGAATAAAAGATTCTCTCTTCTTTTTTCTTTTTTTTTTTTCTCCTCTCTCTCTCTCTCTCCTCCTCCTCTCTTCTCTCTTCTCTCTCTCTTCTCTCTCTTCTCTCTCTCTCTCTCTCTCTCTCTCTCTTCTCTCTCTCTCTCTTCTCTCTCTCTCTCTCTCTCTCTCTCTCTCTCTTTTTTTTTTTTCTCTACTCTCCTCTCTTCTCTCTCCTCTCTCTCTCTCTCTCTCCTCTCTCTCATCTCTCTCTCCTCTCTCTCTCTCTCTCTCTCTCTTCTCTCTCCTCTCTCTCCATCTCTCTCTCTCTCTCTCTCCCTCCTATCTCTCCTCTCCCTCCTCTCCTCTCTCTCTCATCTCTCTCTCCCTCTCAGCCCGACACTTGAAATAAAACGAAGCTTAGAGTGATTTGTGACTCCGTTCAAGGTACATCAATGATAAAGCTTTAGTTGTTACACACGTTGCAGTAATTTGTCTATGCCTAAGTCTAATAATTATTGCAACCTTGAAATGTTAACTTGAGTGGCCGGTCGTGAGTGGTGATTTTATCTGTCTAGGATGAACGAGGCAAAGAAATCACTATATTTGGTAAGATATATGACAAAGATGATGTTTTTTTTTCTACCATTTGAAGATTTTTTCCATATATATTTTTATTCTTGTCGTTTATGAAAATCGTGCTATACTATTCACCATTAAGATCTATATATAACTTCAACTATAACATTATTTTTATCGTCTTCCTTGATTAAGAGAGGAAGGGCAGCTATTAATACCTGTCCTTCATTTAGTTATCTCAGACACACGTGGAGGAGGAAGACATACGTGTAGCTTAGCATCGTGTCTAAGCAATTTAAGCGAGATATTTGTGGGGGAGCGGAAACATGCGGTAAAGTAAGCGGTTGTTTGCGGTCGGAGGTAGAAACGTTTTGCTGTGTTTACCGCGAAGGTGCGAGAGTAATTACAGATGTAGGTGATAACAAGAGGGCAGGAAGGAAGGAGGGGATAGAGGGCAGGAAGGAGGGGCTGAGAAGGACCAGGTGTTAGCGTGAAGTGATAAATATTTAGCAGGATTTTGGTAGTAAATGTTTGTGAAAATTTCTAGGAATGCACTGACGGCTTTGTCTTGTATGTTCCTGTGTTTGTGGTCATTTTTTACAGTCGTAGTGGTGGTGGTGGATGACAGATGTGACTAGGTATGCGTCTATTAAGGCAGGTATGTTGTAGTTGTAAATGTAGATGTGGATAGATGGACTGTTGTGAGATGCATAGATGAGCTGGTATTGTTGTCTTATTGTGAAGGTGGAGTGTGGGTGGATTGAAACGTAGTAATCAATGTGGATAGTGCATAAAAGTGTTAAAAAATATAATAAATCTATACGAAGGTAAACAAGAGAAGCTAAATTTAGGATACATAGAAAAATTGATAATGATATGTTTCTGTAAATGGATAGAGAAGTGAAAATTTCGTTATAGAATGTACAAAATGGTGTTGAAATTAAGTAAAAACATATGGAATATTTAAAAAAAAATAATAAGTAGAGAGACTGGCTTCTTCTGACTCTAAATATATCAACTCCTTCGAACCAAGAAAATCATTTGTGTCAGAATCTTAATCGTTGATAGAGATTCACGTCCTCCCGCACTCTTTCATGCGTGACCCGATGCTCGTTAAGTGTGAAGTGATGCTCCCACCCACACCCAACGCTGCTTGATTTAGGGTGGACGGAGGAAAAGCAGTATTATAAGAGTGAGAAAAAGAAAGAGAGTGAGAGAAAGAAAGAGAGATAGAAAGAGATAAAAAAAATAAAAGTGTGCAAGAAAGAAAGAAAGAAAAAGAGAGAGATATACCGACTTAGTGGTTAATTACTTTTTACAGTAATTACCTTTGAGTGAAATTTCCGTATTAATTGTTTGTGAGGTTGGGCCATTCTTTCTCCTCCTCCTTCTCTCTCCTCCTCCTCCTCCTCCTCCTCCTCCTCCTCCTCCTCCTCCTCCTCCTCCTCCTCCTCCTCCTCCTCCTCCTCCTTCTCTTCCTTCTCCTCCTCTTCCTCTCATTTTTCACACCTTCGCACCAGTTGTGGCCGAAATTCTTGAAAACATTACACATACCAGAACAAGAGTGACTAGCGCCTCGAGGCAGTGTGTGGAAAGTGAAGATATAGTTGGAGTGAGTGTATGTTATTGATGAGACGCCTGGGTGCAGAAGAATGTTACTCGTGTGTGGCCTGAGTGAGTGAGTGAATGAGTGAGTGAGTGAGTGAATGAGTGAGTGGTTGGAGGAATTTTTGTTTTTAAGATGAGGAAGTAAAATGAGGAGGTTAAGAAGGAAAAATGAGGAGGAGGGAAAGCTGCAGTTGTTGGATGTGTATTTGAAATTATTCATTGTATTTTTAGGTGTTTTTTACATTTGATCCCGAGACACACACACACACACACACACACACACACACACACACACACACACACACACACACACACACACACACACACACACACACACACACACACCTGCCTACTTTCCATTCAGGTGTGTCACTACCACTACCACCACCACCACCACCACCACCACCACCACCACCACCACCACCACCACCACCACCACCACCACCACCACCACCACCACTCTCTCTCAACGGCTTAATTTTCACCATATTCCCCAAACGAGCCCACCGCATCCCTTCCCCTTCCCCTTCCCCTCTCACTCTCTCCCCTACCTTGACGTCCATCACCAAAACGGAACACACCCCATTACAACTCCATTACCCCATTCTTCACCATTTCCGTCCCTGTCTGCACCCTCCCATTCGTCTCGTGGAATTCCGTTGCTGCCGTTGTTGCCAGCCTGTACTTCCACCCCATTGCCCTTCATCACTCCCTTTCTCTTCCTCCTCCTTCTCCTCCTCCTCCTTCTTCTCCTCCGTCATCACCCACTGACTCCTCCACCCAACCTGTCACCTCGTCTCCGCCTCCCTTGTCACCAACACCTCCTTTCATGGCCTCGTGTGGTTCCCTTATACTGTCATCCACCCAACCTTCTCTTACTCTCTCCGTCTCCGTCTCCGTCTCTGTCTCCCTTCTCTTCTGATCTCTCCTCCGCCCACACACCCTTCCCTCCTTTCCCTTCCCTCACCCACCCACGAACAAGGAGTTTGAGGACGATACGTTTACGTGAGCATCTTAATTTACAGTAAGCTGAGCCCACATTAGTCCAGGACATTTTCACGGGTACTGGCCGCTCTCTAGGGATGTGGTTTTGCGGTTGGCCCGTCCCTCTCCGGTTCTCCTCGGCGGGGGTCGAGTTCTCTGGCCAACGAAGATCATGTTTCGGCTTGGTGGCACGAGACGGCTGGAGGAATGGTAGGGAGGGGAAGGGGAAGGGAGAAGTGAGGGTAACGGGGAAATACAATGAAGGCACGGGAGGAGGAGGAGGAGGAGGAGGAGGAGGAGGAGGAGGAGGAGGAGGAGGAGGAGGAGGAGGAGGAGGAGGAGGAGGAGGAGGGGGAAGAGGAGGAGGAGGAGGAGGAGGAGGAGGAGGAGGAGGAGGAGGAGGAGGAGGAGGAGGACAGGTGTAGTGAAGCTTACCACCGCTCATCAAAGGGTGTAGTGAGTCAACACAAGCGTCGAGGAATGTGAGGGAACGAGGGGGACGGTAGGGTAGGGTGAGGAGGTGAAAGGGATTGAAGGGGGATGAAGCTTGCCTGGTGGATGGACAGGTAGATGCAGCCTCAGCCTCCTTACCTGTACTAAGTAGATACCTGGGCCTAGTATCTGATGACGCCAGGCTGGAGGCTGAGTTGTTTTTTTGTTTTTTTGTCAGAATGAGATGTTTGTGTCTTTTTTGTGTGTGTAAATTGATAAGTCATTCCTATGTCTTTAACTTATTCTACGTATGTGAGAATATCTTTAATTTACTAATTCCTGAATTCATCTTCAACGTGCTAAACATACCAATCCCAAGAATGAATATTAGTATTACTCTTATCATTGTTTTTTTTTTTTACTGTTCTCTGATGACCATACACAATACACAGGAAGGAAAGTTTCTTAGTAAAAAAAAAAAAAAATAAAAAAAAAAGGAAACAGGATGTACGTACGTACAAGTGTTTGCCGAAGACTTACACAGTTTCCCATAAAGTTTCCTCTTCCCACATTGGATCAGATAAGGTGCAGGCAAGCCCACGGAGGCCTCTTATCAGCTCAGGCCTCAAGCACAGGACTAACTCTAAAGATAAGCTCATCCCGCAGCGGTAGGCCCATGGAAATTTGATAGGCCCAAGAAATATGTTGAGAAATTTTCATGTATAGACTGAATTTTTTCCCTAACTAGGCCTCCATAAAATACATACATACAGGACACATAATACTGGTGACTGTGTTTGTGTATTCATAAGATGTGTGTGTGAAGGTCAGTACGGGAGAAACACGCTAAGTTTTGACGTTAAATAGAAAAAAGAAAAAAAATAATCCTATACTTATTCTAACAGGCGTATGAACGGAAATGTTAGGGTTTGGCGACAGGTAGTAAATTTAATAACTTCTCGAGGAGTGTTAGGAGGGAAGACGAAGTATCATTGCTGGTTATGAGGACGACAAAAAGACTTCGTGTAATTACAGACGACTCAATCTTAATAACAACTACCACAACCACCACCACCACCACCACCACCTGCCGTGTGTGTGTGTGTGTGTGTGTGTGTGTGTGTGTGTGTGTGTGTGTGTGTGTGTGTGTGTGTGTGTGTCGTCTGGTCGTCCTGTCCTCCGCCTCTTTACATGCTAATGGCCGTCATCACCATCAATGCCTCTCTAACGCCGCGCCTCACCACTTTCACACACATTGAAATGACCCCTTTCTCTTAGTTTTGTTTTTTCTTCTGTCTTCCTCGTTCTTGTCTTGGTTAGTATTTTTCTCCTACTCCTGCTCCTCTTCTTCCTCCTCCTTGTCTTCGTCCTCCTTCTCTTCCTCCTCCTCCTCCTCCTCCTCCTCCTCCTCCTCCTCCTCCTCCTCCTCCTCCTCCTCCTCCTCCTTGTAATAGCCTTCAATTCCATCGCTTCTTTTCATCTTCGTTGTTAAGTTTTTCTGCAATTACGAGATTTAGCGGAAATGCTTTGAGTGAGATGCTCCGTGTGTGTGTGTGTGTGTGTGTGTGTGTGTGTGTGTGTGTGTGTGTGTGTGTGTGTGTGTGTGTGTGTGTGTGTGTGTGTGTGTGTGTGTATGTGTGTGTGTATGTGTGTGTGTACCTGTCTCCAAATATCTTCGTCCAGAATATTATCTTCAGCTGGAAATCGAGTCGTGAAAGGGACACCGCGAGACCAGGTATCCAGTAGCCAATTAGGGGAAGACACACTCAAGCCGCGCTGAGAGTGACTGTGTGAGTGGGTGGGTGAGTGGTTGGGTGAGGGTGTTCATCCCCTTCACCATCATCATCATCATCATCATCATCATCATCATTGTTATTATATGTTAGCACTCCATAAATTGTAACTTTTCCTGGTTTGTTCATTTTTTTATCTACTATTTTTTTAGGATGTGTGTGTGTGTGTGTGTGTGTGTGTGTGTGTGTGTGTGTGTGTGTGTGTGTGTGTGTGTGTGTGTGTGTGTGTGTGTGTGTATGTGTGTGTGTGTGTGTGTGTGTGTGTGTGTGTGTGTGTGTGTGTGTGTGTGTGTGTTTGTTTTATGAATGCAAATCACTGTCAGATACAATTTCTGTCTTTATTTTCTTAGTATACGTGAATATATTCTTGTAGTATTTTCTTACGAATGCTAGTAGAGGAAAAATGGGTACACACACACACACACACACACACACACACACACACACATACACACACACACACACACACACACACACACACACACACACACACACACACACACACACACACACACACACACACACACACACACACACACACGTAAGATAGATCAGGCCTTATTACTATCATCTTCTACAATAGCGTTGCGTTGTGGCGGGGACTCACTTGACCGACAACCTCTCCACCACAAACACATCATTACCAGAGACGTGTGTTTGCTTACCTTCCCTTGAGTCCTTTTTTATCACCACTGCATCTGAAGGGGTCGGCTACGTGTGCCATTCCTTACCTACGACCCTTCCAACACCGCCTCAAGACATACTTACTTGACTCCCCTCACCTACACGAGTCATTAACATCATCTGTTTTCACCTGATTTATTTCCTCTACTTTTTATGTGTGTTTTTTTTTATGACGGTTGTTTTTTTGCTGTGTTTGTGTGCGTAACGTCCTCTTCTTCCTCCTCCTTCTTCTCCTCATCCTTCTGCTCTTCTTCCTCCTCCTCCTCCTCTTCTTCCTCCTCCTCTTCTTTGCATCAGTCTCTCCCTCTTTCTGCTTTTCATAATCAAGATCAAAACAATGCATCAATCTTACTTTTTTCTCTCCATCTTGATCTTCTTGTTCTTGCTCTTCTTCTTTTTTCACCCCATCTCCCTCCTGCTGCTTCTGCTCCTCCTCTTTCTCATCTGTGTTATCAGGAAGGGTGATGCATGCGGTTATCAGGACGTGTTATCTTGATGCTGCTGATAATCTTCCACACACCTGCCTCGCGGCTTCTCGGGTCCAATAAGTGAGGACAAGGAGGAGCAGGTCAGAGGCAAGGCGATGGGTCTTGTGCACAGGCTTCTTCGAGAGGAAAATATCTGTTTGTGTATTCATGTCAGGAACGCTATCCGGTGTGTGTGTGTGTGTGTGTGTGTGTGTGTGTGTGTGTGTGTGTGTGTGTGTGCGTGTGTGCGTGTGCGTGTGTATATGTAGTACAAAGATGTAAGATAAGGATACATATAAGCATTAGCGGCATGCATGAAATAACAGTGTTGGTACAGATTATTAGGCCATATAAACCTTACTAGATATTCTTGATTAAAATAACTTGACTTAATTTGTTAATTTGTACAAGAGTGGCAGGAGTGGCAGCGGGAGTAGCGCCCAGTAAGGTTGAATAAAGTATAGTTTTTTTTAGGAAGATTCATAACAATGCAATCCCATCCATTTTACTTTTTTTTCTTTTTTCTTTTACTTATATTACTATCGACTCCAAACATATCACTCTTATCAAAATCTCTGTTCTTCTTCGTCTTTTATAAATCTTTACTCCACTGTCTGAACAATTTATTACTACATTTCTTTTATTGCTTTCATGTAACAAATGTTCAAAATATTCAATCCATCAGTGTATTCAATTAATAATAAGTGTTGTTTGCTCTTTGATCCTTGTTCACTAACTCATCTTTTTACTTGTGACTCAAACCTTTACTGACTTAAAGACTCACTGCATCCTTATCTTTCACCCATTATTCATATCGTAATTATAGCCTGGAGTTTTGCTTGATAAAAATAATAAAGAAAATAACAATAATAAAAATATAATGAAAACACGTGATAATGAGGTTGATTTAAATTATATCAAAGTGTAATAAAATAAAATAGATTAAAAATTGAAGAATCTTGAGAATAATGATAAAAAAGGAAATTTAAGTACCAGATAAACCTTAATTATTCATCTTTTTTTATGTATCTATCACTCAACTTCAAAAGAAACATTAATTAAAACATACTCCACACGCCTTCTACAGACTCAAGGAGAAAGGCGAGGCTCATCCCTTTAATTACACACACACACACGCACACACACACACACACACACACACACACACACACACACACACACACACACACACACACACACACACACACACACACACACACACACACACACACACACACACACACACACACACACACACACACACACACACACACACACACACACAAACACTACATTTAGGCATTATAATAAACTTAATAAAAAATTTGAGAGCTTCACATGATAAAAAGAAAATACATTGTCTCATATTATTGTTCTATCCTCAAGTTAATGCTTCTTAAGAGAATTAGAATAAACGATGCGAGGGAGGATGGTGATAAGAGGCAAGGAGGAAAATAATAACTATGAGGGGGAAGAGGAGGAGGAAAGAACGATAAAATAAAAGATTCTGCCACTTTATCGATCATAATTTGAAACTTAATTTATAATGTTAAGGCAATTTAATTATGTGTTGATTACCTATGAAAACATGTGTGTGTGTGTGTGTGTGTGTGTGTGTGTGTGTGTGTGTGTGTGTGTGTGTGTGTGTGTGTGTGTGTGTGTGTGTGTGTGTGTGTGTGTGTGTGTGTGTGTGTGTGTGTGTGTGTGTGTGTGTGTGTGTGTTGGGAGTCATTAATCTGGACGTGTGTGTGTGTGTGTGTGTGTGTGTGTCTGTGTGTGTGTGTGTGTGTGTGTGTGTCTAGAGCCTTTTCTCATGTTCAGTTTGTCCCTAAGAAGGAAGAGGAGGAGAAGAAGGGAAAAAGAAGAGGAGAGAAGAGAAGAAAAGAAAAAGAAAAAGAGAGGAGGAGAAGTAAGAGGAGGAGACACCTGAGATCAAGGTGGACCTACCTGCTCACCTCTAATAATTAAAGGGTTGTTAATTAGCCATTAATTAATCCTCACTTTGGACATGGAGACTTTAGTACACCAATTATCCCATAACAACAACAACAACATGAGTTTAAAAACAACACTAAAACTCCTTATTAGGCAACTCTTGAGGGACGAAGGAAGGAGGAAAAAAAAATTAATGACTTATATAACTCATTGAAAATTCTTACGTCACGTGTGAACCAAAAATAATAACAAAAAAAATGTGGTTTATCGAGTTATCTGAACCTTGAAAACTTGATCCATGTTTGAAATGGTGTTTTTTTCCTTCGTTTCTTTCCCTTTTTTGGTGTTTTCCCTACAAGATAAGGATGACTTTTATGTGTCCTTACCTGCCATCACACAAACACATGCACACACACACACACACACACACACACACACACACACACACACACACACACACACACACACACACACACACACACACACACACACACACACACACACACACACACACACACACACACACACACACACACACACACACACACACACACACATGAATGTTATACTATTATATATGATTTTACATAATTTCAGTAGTAAATATAGATAAAAAGAGATAGATAGATAAACGTTTAACATAAAAAAGAAAGTGAAGGTAAAAGAGAGAAAGGGAAAGAAAAAGAGAATGACAATAACACAACATAACTTTTCTTCTATTTATCTTTCCTCACCATCACACTTACACGTAATTTCACTTTTTTGTTCACTTTTTTCTCCTTTTTCTTGAATGAGATTTACATTTACCTTAATATATTCCTCTCAAAAAGAAAAAAAAAAAACAGTACAAAGATGAGGAGACTTCAAAAAAATAAATGTTCAGATAACCAAACCTTAAATAGCTTTATAAAAATAACTAATGACTCCTTCAGCTTCAGTTTCAGATTAAAGTTACGTTTGGTTTAAACAGAATATTTAAGACTTTTCCTTCAACCTCAACTCTCTCCACTTCTCCGTCTAGCGTCATGCATTGTGATAGAGTTGATAGAAGTAACTCTAAACCACTAACTTTGCATACAAATTACCTAAGTTTAATCATATAAATCAAGCTACGTTATCCATATCCACATTCCATCTTCACTTCTGGGCGTGGCGGCAACTTTTATCCAACACGAATCTTGGTTAAATAACTCACATATCGCTTGTTATCTTTTTTCCCTAAACTTTCTTCACATCTCGGGTTCTGTGGTTCTCTTCATCCTCTGCCGTCCAACCATCACTCACTCCCGTCCACTCCCGTCCACTCCCTTGATGCTGAAGAATAAAGAAGAAGGAAGGATATGAATAGCTAACCCAGTGATACCATCTAAGATTACCATGATAGTGTAATAAGAAAAAAGAGATCCTGTAATTTTGCCGAAAAAACAAGAGTTACAACAGAAAAGATACAACTCATGGTTCTTATCTTGCTGTATCGCTTCGTTTTTATCAGTTTATCATCTCTGTACTGTACCTTCCTTACTTCCTTCTCTTGGTACCTCTTTTCTCCCCCCTTTTTCCTCCCTCCTTACTCCTCCTTCTTCTTGGCAGGTTATCACTTAATTTTCCTACTTTGCTAATGGTTTACGGGATCCACTTTAGTAATTTTCTGTAATCGTGCCTCTTCAGTAAAAGTTTCAAGAACAGTGCTTCAGAAACCCTCTCTCTCTCGCCCTCTCATCCATCCTTTGGCCTCATCACCACCACCTTAACCGTCCACACTCCCTCTCTCACGCCCTTGTACTCCCTCTTCCTCCTCCTCCTCCTCCTCCTCCTCCTCCTCCTCCTCCTCCTCCTCCTCCTCCTCCTCCTCCTCCTGCTCCTCCTCCTCCTCATTTAACACCAGAGGCTACAACTGAGAGAGCGAGCAAAAGAGCGATGCAACTGTTGAGGCGTGACGACCTGCTTGCTCTCTCCTCTCTCCTCCTCCTCCTCCTCCTCCTCTCCTCTCCTCTCCTCCTCCTCTCCTCTCTCCTCCTCCTCCTCCTCCTCCTCCTCCTCCTCCTCTACCTCCTCCTCCTCCTCCTCCTCCTCCTCCTCTCCTCCTCCTCCTCCTCCTCCTCCTCCTCCTCCTCCTCCCCTCTCCTCTCCTCCTCCTCCTCCTCTCCTCCTCCTCCTTCTCCTCCTCCTCCTCCTCTACCTCCTCCTCCTCCTTCTCCTCCTCCTCCTCCTCCTCCTCTTCCTCCTCATCCTCCTTCTCTTGTTGTTTAGTTGGTTTGTGTGTATTCCTCCTGCAGCATTATCTTCAATAAAAGGAGAGCTTAATTAATACTGTTACTGTAGTACGCTCGAGCCCTTGACGTGAGATTAATTTTCACCTGAAGGGAAAAGCTGCAAATAGCGAAGCGACTGTCGTGTGATTATCATTTATATATATTTTTTTTTTCTATCTCTTCTTACCATTGGTCTAAATCAGATGGCATAGCAGTGAAGAAAGTGGGATTGGTATAGAAGAAAAAAAATTTACTTATGTCATCGGGTTATGTTATGTATAAATTATAAGGTAAGAAAGAATGAAAAGAAGGGAGGAGAGGAAAGAAA
>JAXIVD010011198.1:5000-11773 GCA_036785275.1 Cancer borealis
TTGTTGAACCTAGGAATTGTCTGCCCTTATGGTAGCTGGCACCACCATTACCACCACTTCCACCACTGTTTTTCACCCCTACCACCACCCCTACCACCATCCTCCTTCATCACCCCTGCCGCCTGCTATTGCCACCATCACCCTCCTCGATCTTTGTCTGCTATAAACACTGATCCCATCTATAAAACTGGAGTTAATGCCATCTACTACTATTATTGCCATTCTTAGCAGTATCTTTGACCATGATTTTCAGTTTGTAATGTTCTTGTGTTATTCATGATTACTATTAAAACTAACCTTTATTAGTCATATATATTGACTTAGCAAATGAAGTGTTTGTGTTTTGCTATTACTACTATTACACTTACTATTACACTTACTATTGTTTCTTTGTATAGTTAGTATTACTGCCCTTCAGTATCATCATCATCATCATCCTCATCATCATTATCATCATTATTATCATCATCATCATCATCACTGTCTTTAACTGCCACTTCCATAATGATTCTTTGCTATTGTCACAACTGATGTTTTTTTTTCTATTACTGCAATCAACACTTCCTACCACCATCACCACTATCATTAGCATTGTCATCTACCACTTTGTATATCATCACCACCCTCACCTTCCCTTGCTCCTTATCACCACAATTATCACCCATCATTCATTTCACAGCAGCCTTAAACACGGTAAAAAAAAAATTCCCATAGATATTTACAATTGATTTTAATGTCACCACCAGCATCACCTACCTGCTACAACTACAACAATAACAACTACTATTACTGCTATTGTTACAACCAAAAACAAAAACAACAACATCTACTGCCACAATTATTACTACTGTTACAACTCTACTACTACTACTACAACTACTACTACTACTACTACTACTACTACTACTACTACTACTACTACTACTACTACTACTACTACTACTACTTTTGCTACTAATACCACAACTATTCATCAGATGACTTTTTTCAATCCACAAGTGATAACATTCAAATCACAGTTACGATATAAATACTAACTTCTGCGATTGAGGAGCAGAATCACATCATATTTTCCTCCCCTCCTCAGCCTCCTCAGTAGCAAATTTTCACCTCTCATTGTCATTAAAACATATCCCCTTCCAATGAATATTTTCTATTACTCAATGCAGTTATAATATATGGATGTGCGACCCTTCCACTGAGCTATACTGTTATTGCCAATGCTGCTGCTGCTGCTGCTGCTGGGAAAGCCATGTTCGCTATTGGCACTGACTTACGAGGTTCATGTAGTTCTGTCACACACTCGCCCTGTCCCCCTTATCCCTAAGCCCATCCATCCCTGCAAGCCGCAGCCTGAGCACCGCTGACATCAACAAACACTACTAAGACAACAAGTACTATACCACAATGTCTGATAGTGAACACGCGGAAAGTACATGACATCGCCTAAACGATACTGGTAGGAGTAAAAATGATAGCAGCTACTACTACTACTACTACTACTACTACTACTACTACTACTACTACTACTACTAGTACTACTACTACTACTACTACTACTACTACTACTACTACTACTACTACTACTACTACTACTACTACTACTGCTACTACTACTACTACTACTACTACTACTACTACTACTACTACTTCTACTACTATTACTACTATTAACACTACTACTACTACTCTCTACTACTACTACTACTACTACTACTACTACTACTACTACTACTACTACTACTACTACTACTATTACTTCTACTTCTACTACTACCACTAATACTTCTTTAACAACAAAATAAGCCACACTAACAAACACAATCATCAACAGTAGGCTACATCTTGAGTACACTTGAGTACCAAGTGACCTGCACCTCTACCAATAACAACAACAACAACAACAACAACAACAACAACAACAACAACTACAACAACTACAAAACTTCACAGATTTTACATCAATACATTATAATAAAAAAAACAAAATCCTTCTTGACATCGACTGACGTGCACCACTATTACGTAAAGACCAAGTCAGGAAGAGAAGTGGAGGAGTTCAGTAGGTCGGGTCGGGCAAGGTGAAGAGTAGTAGGTGGGGAGTGGGAGTGGTGGAGCAAGAATGAGGTGAAGAAGCGACGGCGCGAGAAGGTGAGGCTTATAAGGCTTGTATTAGCTAAACTTTTAAGAACATTGCTTATTTGCCGCATTCCCGCAAACTAGCAAGGGATACAAGGGCTATGATCCCTTCCAGCCTGAGGTGGTGGGATGGGATGGATATATTTTGCAGCAGAGAAGATGAGGAGTGTAAAGAGGAAGATGAGGAGGAAAAGGAGGAGGAAGAGGAAGAAAGAATGTGGTAGTGGTGGTGATGGTGGTGGTTAATCCGGTAAAAGAACGTTTATGAAATTAGAAAGTGTTGTCCTTTTTATCTTGACTTACCCCACCCCCCAAAAAATAACCCTAATGAAAAATATTCACACCTAAACTTAATTTTCTTCATTATCAGGTTATTATTATCATTATTAGGTGATGAATTTTTACAATGCTAGTATTTGCTTATCATGTACTGGAGAAAAACAAAACATAACATGAAAAATATTCTTTGCTCTTCATTCCTTGTCATCAAAGCAGGAAGAAAAGTATTCATGTTTTAAGAAGCTTACGAGTTGCAAGGGTGGAGGTTCATCACAATGGCATATATATATATATATATATATATATATATATATATATATATATATATATATATATATATATATATATATATATATATATATATATATATGGTGTGTGTATATTTGTTTGCTCACACACAGAGACACACACAACCCTACAATCATCATAGTTTATTGTGGAATGATGAGGTGATGAAAATGTTACACACGGATTTGTAACGCATGAAATTATGAAATAATGTATAATCATTGAACTAACTCTCACAAATCTGTTAAAAAAAAAGTGTTGTGAAAAGTTGGTGTGTTTACTATATAATTTCCTGCCAGAAAAGTGAAGTGAATCGTTCATTTTCATGATTAATTTCTGAGCGACGAATAAAATTTTTTCCATTCCTTTCCTTCCTCTTATTTCTTAGAGCCGATAATTAATTAGTCATTCATTTTCACCAGTTGGAAGTGTAAGAAAACAAATATTTTTTTGAAATTCGACTTCAAAATATTTTTGATAGTGTTATTATCACCGCTAGGGAGAAAAACACATTGGGGCTCTTTATGCTACTTCTCTTGTTTGTGGCCGTGAAGTTGACGGACCTGATCCACTCTTTATCAAGGGATGGAAAACAATATCAAAGAAAATACTGAAGTTGCACGTTAAAAGATGTACGTATATTGTGTTTATTTTAGATTCAGTTTTTATTATATTTCTATATGCCTGTGTGTGTGTGTGTGTGTGTGTGTGTGTGTGTGTGTGTGTGTGTGTGTGTGTGTGTGTGTGTGTGTGTGTGTGTGTGTGTGTGTGTGTGTGTCTGTGTGTGTGTGTGTGTGTGTGTGTGTGTGTGTGTGTGTGTGTGTGTGTGTGTGTGTGTGTGTGTGTGTGTGTGTGTGTGTGTCTGTGTGTGTGTGTGTGTGTGTGTGTGTGTGTGTGTGTGTGTGTGTGTAACTGCTTGTTTTTGTATGTATGTTGTCTCTCTGTATGTCTGTCTGTCACTCTGTATGTTTGCCTGTACATATATTTGTCTATCTACCAATCTGTCTATGTCTGTTTCTCTCTCTCTCTCTTTCTCTCTCTCTCTCTTTCTCTTCATACACACACACACACACACACACACACACACACACACACACACACACACACACACACACACACACACACACACACACACACACACACACACACACACACACACACACACTCAATCCACAAGTGTATCTATAACTCTCACGATATTATTAGTTTCTGTTTACATGAGAAACTCCAGACAATTCACACAATCACACTGAATCACATCAAAGTCTCGCCTTAACTAGAGCGCGTGAACAGCCCATCCCAAACACAAACCTAACCCACAGCCCACCACTAACTTCAACCACTTGAAAACTACTCTAATAATAATCATCCTCTAGGCTAACACTAAATAAAGCAAGAAACCACGTAAAAACTTGAAAGAGGAGAACTACAGTGTTGTAATTTTCCTGTATTACTAGTGGTGTTGTGCTACTCTTGTGGTTTGCAAGGTCGATATTGAAACGTGCGACAACCTCAAAAGGACTGAGCTGGCAGATGGCGTCTTCAGTAGCAGCATCGAGTGTACGTAATGGTGGTGGTGGTGGTGATGATGGTGATGGTGATGGTGATGGTGGTGGTGGTGATGGTGGTGGTGGTGGAGGTAGTGGTGGTCGTGATGGTGGTGGAGGTAGTGGTGATGGTGATGATGGTGGAGATAGTGGTGATGGTGATGGTGGTGGTGGTGGTGGTGGTGGTGGTAGTAGTGGTACTGGTGATGGTGATGGTGGTGGAGGTAGTTGTCGATACGAGATGGAGTGCTGACGTTCTGATGCGTAATTAATGACAAACTGTGTCCTTTTGTCTCGTTTGATTGGACACAGATAAACGTCATGGGGTCTTGTGTGTGTGTGTGTGTGTGTGTGTGTGTGTGTGTGTGTGTGTGTGTGTGTGTGTGTGTGTGTGTGTGTGTGTGTGTGTGTGTGTGTGTCTCAGCTGGATGAAAGGTGAAAAATAAACACCACTGAAAGACATATACAAACACACACACACACACACACACACACACACACACACACACACACACACACACAGACACAGACACAGACACAGACACACACACAGACACACACACACACACACACACACACACACACACACACACACACACACACACACACACACACACACACACACACACACACACACAGAAACACACCACTTCCCAAACACAGAGAAACACTACACAGACATGCACACGAACGCAGTTATTGCTTCCATCTGCCTAATTTGTCTATTATCTGCCAACGTTTCTATCTATCTCTGTCTATTAGTCTATCCATCAGTCTGTCTACCTATCCGTCTATTTACTTGGTTACCGACATGGACACACATTGAATGGTTGCATGAACACAGAAATTGAAGTGTAATTGGTAGGTAAAGCGGAGAAGGAAAAATGGGGCACGAATAGGTGGATGATGAGGAAGAGAAAGAGAGGAAAAAAGAAGGCGGAGGAGGAGGAGGAGAATGGGAAGAACGAAAGTGAATAAGGAGATAGAAGGAGAAAGAGAAGAAGGAAGAAGAGGATTTAGTGGATGGCAAGGAGAAGGAGTTTCAGGATGAGGAGAAGGAAGAAGAGAAGGAGGAGGATGAGGAGGGTGAGGAGGAGAAGGAGGAAGAGGAGAAAGATATTAAGGTCAGGAGCTTCGAAAAGGAGAATATGGTAGAGGTTCAAAGAGATGAACCAGGCCAAGAGTAAGGCAGTTGAGAGAGGGAGAGAGAGAGAGAGAGAGAGAGAGAGAGAGAGAGAGAGAGAGAGAGAGAGAGAGAGAGAGAGAGAGAGAGAGAGAGAGAGCGAGAGCGAGAGCGAGAGCGAGAGCGAGAGAGAGAGAGAGAGAGAGAGAGAGAGAGAGAGAGAGAGAGAGAGAGAGAGAGAGAGAGAGAGAGAGAGAGAGACTCTTCAGTACAAGGGGGAGCTTGATAGTACCTCTCCTAAGCTCTCTCTGGCTTGTGACTTTTAATATTATAGTATTTCTTGAATATTTCCTCTCTTCCAGACACATATTTCTTCCTACTCTTCCTTCTATATTAAAAGAGGCTGTGGTGGAGGAATGGAGTTATAAGATTTTTTTGTTTTTTCTTATGGTGTGATATACTGCATGTTTTATTTATTTGTTTTCCACGAAGCAGTTTTTTTGGCGTCCACATGCATCTGGTTTGGGTAATTGAACATTTTTCAGGTCTGGCAGAAAGATAGATAGACAGATAGACAAACAGAAACACACACACACACACACACACACACACACACACACACACACACACACACACACACACACACACACACACACACACACACACACACACACACACACACACACACACACACACACATAATTTTATCATTGTAAGACCTGGTGATCAGAATGCCATCCTGGACCCTCAATACATGCTAACATTAGATCAATCTATCTCATAATTTGTTTATCTAATGCATATGAATATCAGTTTGTGTTTCTATCTATTTATTGGCTTATCTGACTGCCTGTTCTAATATTCTATCGGTGTATCTTCCTACCTACTTAGTGATCGGTAAGCCGTTGTTTACTTTAATATTAAATAGAGGAGGAGGAATATAGAGGTAAGACACGGGCGGCTCCCTCTCTGTCCTACATATTTTCTCGAGTGGTCTAAATCCCTGAAGCCTGCCCGTTGCTGTGCCACTTCCCCAGGAGCTGGTCGGTGGACGCGAGGTCTCTTGGGGCGCAGCCATCATTCAAAATAACGTATGTTCCTACTGGAGACAGGCAGTGCCGAAACTAGTAGTCCACCAAGGTTCACCCCCATCCCCCCCTTACCATTTTTCTGGTGCCTGTCACGAATGTCTTGCAGGAAATGTTCGATTTAAAGATTTAAAACGTTTTTGGTGCTGATATATTACCCATCATTATTGAGCTTGAAAAGTCTAAACTCCAGTGATTTAACGTCACGAGTGTTGGAAAGTGCGAGCACCGTCCATGAAAAATCCGGACATGATGACACTGGGGACAGTTCGAAAAAATACAAAAAGAGACACCAATGCACACTTGCAC
>JAXIVD010011199.1:2500-5000 GCA_036785275.1 Cancer borealis
TCCTCCTCCTCCTCTTCTTCCTCCTTTCCATTTTAAGACACCCGTTAATGTCATACTTCATAAACCCCACACACACACACACACACACACACACACACACACACACACACACACACACACACACACACACACACACACACACACACACACACACACATAATCAGCCTCAAACACACATTCCAAAGTCATTCCATTATCTACCTAGTGAAAGAGAGAGAGAGAGAGAGAGAGAGAGAGAGAGAGAGAGAGAGAGAGAGAGAGAGAGAGAGAGAGAGAGAGAGAGAGAGAGAGAGATGTGTGTGTGTGTGTGTGATTGAATTGAGAAGTGAAGGTTACAAGGTAGAGGGTAAGAGGGGAGAACGGAGAGGGAGAGAGTAAGGGGAGAGAGTTGTGAGGGTTTAAGGGGGAGGGAAATAAACGTTAAGGGGAAAGGTTAAAGAGACAGGAGTAAGGGAGAGGGGAAAAAAAGGGGAAATGTAAAACGGTAAAGAAAAAGAGTACAGAGAAGAATGAGGGGAAATTAAGAGAGAGGGGAATGAGGGGAATTGAAAGTTAAGGAGAGATATGGAGAAGGTGATGGGAGTGAGTGAGGGGAAATATACCCTTTCTTTCCCCTTTATTCCTCTCTCTCCTCTCCCCTCTCTCCCCTCTACTTGTTTTTTCCTCCCTGTGATAGCTTGACCTAATTACTCACTTCCCCTCACTTCCCCTCACTTCCCCTCACTCCCCTCACTCGAAGAAGGGGAAGAAGAAGTACAAAACAAGTACAATTAGAAAAGAAATAACAATAACGGTAATAATAATAATAATAAGAGAGAGACAGAGAGAGAGAGAGAGAGAGAGAGAGAGAGAGAGAGAGAGAGAGAGAGAGAGAGAGAGAGAGAGAGAGAGAGTGACAACTAAGACTTATATACAACTGTCTATCTATCTATTTATTTATCTATTTGAAATCAGCCAATAATCTATCTTTTATCCAAATTCTGTCTCTTATTTTATCGTTCTGAGCGACGGAAATGTAATTACAAGATAAATAAAACTTCACTGTGTGTGTGTGTGTGTGTGTGTGTGTGTGTGTGTGTGTGTGTGTGTGTGTGTGTGTGTGTGTGTGTGTGTGTGTGCGTATTTAAATAATAAAACTTGTACTTAAACTCAGAGGATTTAAATTGTATATAAAATGTCTCTGTCCCTTATGAAAACACACACACACACACACACACACACACACACACACACACACACACACACACACACACACACACCCGAGCCTTTGTTTATTTTTTGTTTGTTTGTGTTAAAAAAAATTATATCTCTTTTGTAAGTTTCATGAAATAGAAAATTGTGTGTATGTGTATTTTTCCTTTTTTTTTTATGTGTGTGTGTGTGTGTGTGTGTGTGTGTGTGTGTGTGTGTGTGTGTGTGTGTGTGTGTGTGTGTGTGTGTGTGTCAGCGCGCATCACTAACATTCACCAAAACACCTTCTCTTCTCTCATTAATTTCCCCTCAAATGTCCTGCGGGAAGTGAGGGGAAAAATGAGGGGAAATGGGGAATGGGTGATTGGTGTGTGGTGTGGTAAGGGTGTGATGGGTTTTATAGCGCTGGAGGTGAGGGGAAAAGTCGTTAGGGGCTGTTAGTGGGTGAGGGGAGTGTTGGCTCTGGGTGAGGGGAAGCTGGAGGTGACGGGAAGAGAGGAGGGTGAGGGGAAGAGGAGGTGGTGAGGGGAAGAGAAGGGGGATGAGGGGAAAAGAGAGGGGAGATGGGGGAGAGGGGTGTTAGGTCGTCCCAAATTTTCACTAGTACTTCAATAGTTGTTTCTCTTCCCTTTCTCCTCCTCCTCCTCCTCCTCCTCCTCCTCCTCCTCCTCCTCCTCCTCCAACTCCACTAATTCGTGTTCCTCATTTTGTTGGAGGAAAGTTTCTCTACCACTTTAGAACAAGCAAGGTGAAGGTGGAGGGAGGAGGAGGAGGAGGAGGAGGAGGAGGAGGAGAAGGAGGAGAAGGAGGAGGAGGAGGAGGAGGAGGAGGAGGAGGAGGAGGAGGAGTATAAGGCGACCTGGTACCCCCTGACGAGACCAGCTGTGGAGAGAGAGAGGGAGAGAGGAGGAGGAAAGCCAGTGGAGTGTGGAGGGAAAGAGAGAGAGAGAATGCTGGAGAGAAGGAAACTAAAGGAGGGAAGAGGAAACAAGAGAGAAGAAAAGAATGAAGAGAAAGAGAAGTAGGCAAGACAAAGGACAGAGGGCGTCATCATCATCGTCATCATCATCATCATCATCATCATCATCATCATCATCATCATCATCATTGTTGTAGGTATTTTCCCCGCCAGCTTCGTGCAAATAATCCTTCCCTAACGAAGCTTGTTACGCCCCTTTTGCCTTCTACTAAAATCAGATTACACCTTCAAGGGATTAACACGGTAAGGTGACAGCCCCCCCCTCCCCCCCTCACCCCCCCCTCACCCTCAAGGACGTGTAGTAAGACGAGGAAAATAAATAAATAAATA
>JAXIVD010011199.1:10000-11772 GCA_036785275.1 Cancer borealis
TCCTCCTCCTCCTCCTCCTCCTCCTCCTCCTCCTCCTCCTCCTCCTCCTCCTCCTCCTCCTCCTCCTCCTCCTCCTCCTCCTGTCATCTTTCCCTCCTCTGTTTAGGTTTTAGTGGTTGAGAATCTCCTTTGATTTTTTCATATGGCTTTCATTGGTATTAACTGTCTGTCTGTCTGTCAATCTGTCTATCTATCTGTCCTTTTTACATGTGTGTGTGGTGTGTGTGTGTGTGTGTGTGTGTGTGTGTGTGTGTGTGTGTGTGTGTGTGTGTGTGTGTGTGTGGTTTTATTCTCCTATTTAATTCGTGTGCGTCTCAAGGCTGTCTGTCTGTCTGTCTATCTTCCTACCTACCTGTCTATCTGTCTGTCTGTCTGTCTGTCGGTCATTTTCTCCTTATCGATTCAATTTTTTGCTTAGTTGTACGTTTTGCTACTACTACTACTACTACTACTACTACTACTAACTATACTACTTACTACGTCACTACTATTCTAGGATGGAGGACAAAAATATGGTAATTAATTTGAGTATAATAATAGGCATAGGTAAAGAGGCGTAATTAACTTGCTAATGAGGATGATAGGCCTACGTACACACACACACACACACACACACACACACACACACAACACACACACACACACACACACACACACACACACACACACACACTGTAGGAGGAGGAAAAAAGACAGAGGGAAAAAAAGGAAATGAAGCAATCTATATTTTCTTTGTCCATTGTGTTTTTTTTTCCCTTAAACTAGTGAGTGATTTTGAGACATTTCTATTCTACCCTCGTGTGTCCAGACTGTACCTTTTTCCTCTCCTTTCCCCTCTTTTCCCCTCTTTCCTCTTTCTTCTTTCCCCTCTTTGCTATTTCCCCCTCTCTTTCCCCCTCTCTCTTTCTTTTTCTCTCTTTTTATAGTCATCATTGTGTTCTCTCTATCTATCAATTTTTTTTCTTTCTTTCTATCTATTTTTTTTTTATATTTTATTTTTTTCTATCTATCTCCTTTTTCTTTCTTTTTTTTTTCTATATTTTTTTTCTTATCATTTTTATATTTTGACTTGCCATTATTTTTCCTTTTTTTTTTAATATATTTTGTTTTATTTACATTTTTCGTTCTTTTTTTTCATATTTTTTTCTGATTTTTTTTTTAGTGTTATCCTTATTATTATTTTTTTTCATTTTTCTTTTTTATTCTTTATTTTTTTCATATTGCTACATTCCGTTTTCTTTTCCCTTGGTTGCCTCTTCCCTTTTATCTATTCCCAACACTATTTCTTCTTTCTGACATTCTAATTTTTCTCCTCCTCCTCCTCCTCCTCCTCCTCCTCCTCTTCCTCCTCCTCCTCCTCCTCCTCCTCTCTCCTATTGTTATTTTCCTCTCTTTTCCTCCTGTTCCTCCTCCTCCTCCTCCTCTCTCCTGTTGTTATTTTCCTCTCTTTTCCTCTTTTTCCTCCTTTTCCCTCCTCCTCTTCCTCTCTTCTGTTGCTATTTTCCCTCTTTTCCCCTCTTTTCCTCCCTTTCCTTCTATTCTCATTCGTTAATCCTGTCCTTATCTCCTTCCCTATTACATTCCTCTCTTCCCCTCATTTTTACTATATTTCTACGTTTCTCCCCTCTTCCCTCCCCTCTTCCTTCATTTATTTACCCTCCTCCTCCTCCTCCTCTTCTTCCTTAAGCTCTTTCTTCCATGTCCTCCCTTTATTTACCTTGTTCCTCTTCCCTAAACTCTCTCTCACCTGCCTACCACAATCCACTTGACAC
>JAXIVD010011200.1:0-10000 GCA_036785275.1 Cancer borealis
ATATATATATATATATATATATATATATATATATATATTATATACACACACACATATATATATATATATATATATATATATATATATATATATATATATATATATATTATATATATATACACACACATATATATTTATATATATATATATATATATATATATATATATATATATATATATATATATATATATATATATATACATATATATATATATATATATATATATATATATATATATATATATATATACATATATATATATATATATATATATATATATATATATATATATATATATACACATATATATATATATATATATATATATATATATATATATATATATATATACATATATATATATATATATATATATATATATATATATATATATATATATATATATACATATATATATATATATATATATATATATATATATATATACATATATATATATATATATATATATATATATATATATATATATATATACATATATATATATATATATATATATATATATATATATACATATATATATATATATATATATATATATATATATATATATATATATATATATATATATATACATATATACATATATATATATATATATATATATATATATATATATATATATATATATATATATATATATATATGATCCGTTCATGCTCGTAAACGCATAATTGACGCTGCGAAAGAATTTCTGGAGAAAATGTGATATGCGAGATCGAGAAACTATAGGGCGTGTACTTAGAGTATGTATCTTTTCTTTTCTTTCTTTTTTCTGTGCGCTTTCCATTTTTTTTTTTTCTTATCTTCCTCACAGGAGCTGCCGATACAAAGGTTTTACTTGAGGGAAACTTCAAGTCATCTGTGATATCAAAATCAAGATCAAAATCATCTGATCTGATCTTGCGCTATGCGCATGCGTCTCAGAAGTTTGAATATGGCTGACAATGGAAACGCCGTTTCAAAGGGGAGCAATGATTGATTTAATTTTGTTCCTCAACGCGTATGATAAATCAATATAAAACTGTCAGGTAAATGTTAAAGGAACTCATGAGATAGGAAAAACAATCGTTCTTTATACGCACATAAGATTATAAGCCGGTATAGAGGAGTTTTAACCCACAGCCTGCGGGGCACCCATATCTTGTCGCAACTCACATCAAGCAGTGCGAAGCACCCAGTTTTGGCCACAACTAGGTGAATGAGATACTTGGCAACTTGACCTGACTAGCATATAATAGAGTCTGTATGTAGCAATTATAGCCGCAGTATGATGCAGTTTTGGTATTTCTGCATAACTACTGTTCGGATGATATCGGTGCGTACTCAACACATTTGTGAAGGTTTCAGGCGGTGCTCATCATTATTTACCTGGTAAAGCATCTTTCAATTTATGTTAGGAATTCAATGTAATGTTAGGTTATGTTAAATCAGTGGTTCCCAATCTTTTTTTAGTTCATGGGATAAAATTTTACATCTTCACCATAATGGTGTTTGTTTACGTCTACGTATCGGGATTGCCCCTCGTCCAACTCCCTATTTTTGGTCATAGAGAACATTTGATAGCTTCTATATTAATGTAACCTAACCTAACCAAACCTTAACCTACATTGACAAATAGCAGAACCTTGTTTAAACCAAACTAAACTTTATTTTTTTGAAGAGAAGGTCTCACAGAAAACATTGACTATCTTACTAATTAAGGTACCGTCACACTAGCATT
The DNA here is from genome assembly GCA_036785275.1 of Cancer borealis. Taxonomy (NCBI): domain Eukaryota; kingdom Metazoa; phylum Arthropoda; class Malacostraca; order Decapoda; family Cancridae; genus Cancer; species Cancer borealis. Next base: position 1,747 of record JAXIVD010011200.1, read on the forward strand.
TGTGACGGAAATGTAATTAAGAAAACCTTTTCAAAATGCATCAATTAATGATAAACTATAACCTTGAATTCTCTAGACCGTTATGGTGAAGATGTAAAATAATACCGTTCATGGTCCCCCTTGGGATTTTTAATTTTCTGTGGCCCCGCTGACATTGTTCGTAGAAAAAAAGTACTTCAATATTATAATACCTTCCATAAAAATATCGGTGTCTATTAATTGCACATATATTCTGTGGCCTCCTAAATCCCAAACACTTTTCTGTGGCCCCCTAAATCCCCTAAAAATTGTCTGTTCAATTAGCCCTTTTCCTGAAAATCCGTTCAATTATTATTAATTTGATGATGTGGGATGTCAGTGTTACTGGACGGTAGCTTCTGGCCAATCATTTGTTAGGCATTTCACCCTAGTTTTCTTTCTGGATTACCACATTATGGCCTATATTTGATTATATTAACGAGCACCGCCTGAAACCTTCACAGATGTGTTAAGTACACTATGTACAGTATGTAGTACTTCACATTTATATCGATATCATCCGAGCACTAGTTATGGCTTGGTAGGACGAGTCAGGTCAAGTGTCTGATGACCCGATAAGCCTCTGCTGTCTGTCTTGATCTTGATCTTGATGTTACATGTGGCCTGTGTTTACAGGCCAGGCCTTTGAAACGGCTGCTCCTGTAAAGAGAAAAAAAGGGAAGGCAAAAAGAAAAAAAGAAAGAAAAGAAAAGCACACAACCTCATATATCAGTATACATACAAGACTACTGACCAATCCTCACATTCCACATTTTCTCCAGAAACATTTTCACGGCATCAATCAATCGTGCCGTGGTGTCCCCACACAGACCCAGCAGCAACACCATCCATTCCCTGCCAGTCCTTTCAACCAATACATTCATTTCACATCCCATCTCACTCAGAACTATCCTCATCATGTCCATTCTCTCTCTGTTATACTTGTCATACTCCAGCAACACATGCTCCACCGTCTCGTCCTCCCCCATGTCACACATCTGGCACACCTTGCTGTCTGACTCAGACCATCTATAGTTTCTTACATTCACCTGATGGTCACCTGATGGTGTTCCTCACACACACACACACACACACACACACACACACACACACACACACACACACACACACACACACACACACACACAACACACACACACACACACACACACACACACACACACACACACACACACACACACACGTCACGTCTGTCTGTCTGTCTCTTTCTCTCTTTCTCTCTTATTATTAAAGTTTTCATTTATAACCAGAGAGAGAGAGAGAGAGAGAGAGAGAGAGAGAGAGAGAGAGAGAGAGAGAGAGAGAGAGAGAGAGAGAGAGAGAGAGAGAGAGAGAGAGAGAGAGAGAGAGAGAGAGAGAGGTGACAACCATAACAACATAATGAGGCATCAGTTCCACTTCCGCTGCTGTCTTTGGGCATATACTGTTGTGAGCTTTGCAGTGTTTATAAAAATTGATCATTCTCGGAGTTATCTGGGAAAATCGGTCTATTTTCAACTAATATAGAGATCAAGAACAGTAAAGAAGGTTCTAAACTGTGTGTGTGTGTGTGTGTGTGTGTGTGTGTGTGTGTGTGTGTGTGTGTGTGTGTGTGTGTGTGTGTGTGTGTGTGTGTGTGTGTGTGTGTGTGTGTGTGTGTGTGTGTGTGTGTGTGTGTGTGTGTGTGTGTGATAGACTCCTTCCTTCTTCTTACCTCCCTCCAGAGAGAGAGAGATCAAAATTTTAATACGATAAGTATATATATAGTTATATGTTTTCATTAGGTATTGACACACACACACACACACACACACACACACACACACACACACACACACACACACACACACACACACACACACACACGTGTGAGTGGTCTCGGTCCAACCCAAAGATTGGTCACTATGAGCTCTGAGCTCTTTCCATAGGGGGACGGCCGGCTGTCTCGAGAGAGACCAGCAGCAGACTGTGACACACACACACACACACAAACACACACACAAACTCACACACACAAACAAACTCACACACACACACACACACACACACACACACACACACACACACACACACACACACACACACACACACACACACACACACACATGTGGTGCCCGGGGGAGGGGTTAACAGGGGCGCGTTATTTATTGTTGCTATTATTGATTGATTGATTTCTTCTTTATTTAATTTGTTTTACTTTCACTTCACTGCTGAAGGACCACCAGTGTGGTGCCTTGTCATTAAATTAACTTCTAATGGGGGACTCTTATGGAAATTAACCAGTTATTTACGTTAATTATATTTAATAATGGTCCCTGATGTTGTTTATTTCCCTGTATATTAAAAAGAAAAGCTGCCACCACCCCTAGAGGTTTAATGAGAATTAGGGGATTCTCAGGGAATTTAGTTTCTTCCTAAAAGGGAAGTTAAAATACTCGAAAGAGAAATTAATTACTACCAGGGAAATATAGGCGTCCAACAAAAAAGAAAAAGGGGACTAACTTAACAATTTATCTAGCTGGTAGAGTGGACTGAGTTTCAATAAGGCACATAGGTACGTGGATTTGTTTCATATCCTGTTCAAGAGTGTTGAGCACTTCCCCACACTTACCTTACCACACCAACGGAGGTTATTATAATACGAAATTACTTCTTCAGATTTTACTAGAGTTATTTATTTACTGTATACTTTGAATATCACAGGCTGACCATTGAATCTTAGAACACAGCTTAGTTAAAGTATCAGATAACTTAATTGTTCATGGCAGAGATAAACTTCCTCAGAAAACAAATACACAGAGTTGGCAATACTTATCTCACCCCGAGATATCAAACTCTTCACACCTACATTTCAAGTTATACCCATGACTCCCTTCCCTGAAAATACGTCACCCTATAAATATTGTAATTTTGTAACTGGGCCTGAGGACAGTTAAGGAACCTTTTCTCAGGGGATTTCCGAAACTAGGTGACCACATTACTTCTGGTTATGCAAATACATAGTATAATCCCCCCTCACCAAGTAAGGAATACGAGATTCCTACTCCTGAATAAATTGGCTAGGTCTATCAGACCGTCCTACGTGACACATAGTTTCCTAAGGCTTAACTCGGAGATTTGGCATTGGCTTTCTAGCCGTACATTTAACTACAAGACAAGAAAAAGCAAATAAGAAATGAGTTCATGATGTCGTGGAGGCACTCTTTCCCTGTAGTGGGGGCTGTGGTTAGAGCTTCTCACGGAATAATTCACTTCCTTACTCAGAAGTTAATACCTAGTCACATTAACATAGAAATTACAATGAAAAAAAAATTTATTGTGCACCATAACATATTATTTTAGAGGGGGAACAGGGGCCATGCGGTTTTGAAATCACGTTGTCCTTCTTTAAGAGAAGGAAATTAGTATTATCCACTTATAATAGATCTCAACAGAGGTTTACATGTATTGTCAGGCTACTGGGGAAGATTATGGGCTATATAATAATGGTGAGAGGCACTGGATTTCACAAATATTGAGAAATTTAGTGGAGCAATTTTTTACTAACCTGTAGTGGGGGCTGTGGTTAGTAGTGATGAGCGCTTTGTGAACGACTCGGTTCATAGAGCCGGCTCTTCCAGATGAACGAGAAGAGCCGGATCTTTCTCGAGAGCCGTTTGAGAATTTTTTGAGAGCCGTTAATTTTTTTTTTCTAGTTTTTCCATGTTTTTGCAATTTTCTAACAAAATGCAAAAATTACCGATTGTTAATAATTATAGTAATGATACTAATAATAACACTTACGAGAATGAAGCCTATTCATAGAAATTATATAGTAAAATAGTTAAGTTACCCCTTCAAGTTAACAAAGAAAACTGTATTTCCAAGTGCTTTGGCCTCTAGCAAAGAGGGGTAAGTCAACACATAAAACACATATATATGAATAATTCAGAAAATATATGGTGTATATGGCAGGCCAATTATGTGGAATGTACACTATAATATTCCCTACAACATATCGGTAAATGAAGACAATCTAATAATATTAAGAGATAAAATTAAATTATAGAACTCGTCTCAAAATAGTGTACATATTGTACAAATCAAGTATAATTTTTCCATAGTTAATTTTTTAACACAAAACTCATGTTCTCATTATAGCTCGAGAACCATAAGGTATACGTACAATGACTACGAATAGACAAAGAGTGAATAGGTACCCAACTTTCTGTTGCAACATTTAAAAATGAAATTACTCTTTATATAATGAAGGAAATTTTTTTTTCATAGCCTGTGAGTAAAATAAAAAAAATAACTACACTAGCTGATACGCCTTTTAAAATTATTTAAATGATTATAGGTGCATTTTTTGTCAAACTAATCGTTAAGGTTTTTTCCTTATAACTCGAAAACTATGAAATTGACGTAAAATGATTACGAGTAATTAGGGAAGTTAAATGAAACAAGCTTTCTTTTCATTCTATTGAAAATGAAATTCAATGATAAATGACCATCGAAATTTTTTTTTCTTAACTATTAGCGTTATTCAAAATCAGACTACACCAGCTGAAAGGCCTTTTGAAGGTAAGAAAATAACTATTTAACATAATTTTTATCAAACTAGTATTTAACATTTCGTTTTGTAAAAACGAAAACTATGGAGGTTAAGTAAAAAAATCTGCGAATAATTAAAATAAGGAAATAAATATATATATTTTTTGGACCATCAGAACATGTAAACAGTTTATAAATAATGAAAACATTAAAATAAAAAGTTTTTGGCGTAAATTTAGATTAAATTATATGATTTGATAGAACTTTTAAAATTACATCAATTAGCATAAGTGCATTTTTTCTGTACGACTAATATTTACGCGATAAAAGACAAGTTAACTACGTTGATAATTTGAAGGGTGGTAGGATACCCCACCACCCCTCAAACTCATATTACGTAACAGTCAACCGCCAATTGTTCGCGCTCTCTCTCTCTCTCTCTCTCTCTCTCTCTCTCTCTCTCTCTCTCTCTCTCTCTCTCTCTCTCTCTCTATCTCTATCTCTCTCTCTCTCTCTCTCTCTCTCTCTCTCTCTCTCTCTCTCTCTCTCTCTCTCTCCTCTCTCTCTCTCTCTCTCTGATATATAAATGTTAAATAAGAAAGAAAATAGATAGTATGTTTGTGTGTGTGTGTGTGTGTGTGTGTGTGTGTGTGTGTGTGTGTGTGTGTGTGTGTGTGTGTGTGTGTGTGTGTGTGTGTGTGTGACCATGAACGAAAAATTGTCTGTTTGTCTGTCTGTTAGACAGACAAACAGACAGACACACACACACACACACACACACACACACACACACACACACACACACACACACACACACACACACAGACACACACACACACACACACACACACACACACACACACACACACACACACACACACACACACACACACACACACACACACACACATATGATCTATTTTCTTTCTCATTTAATATCTATCTATCAGAGAGAGAGAGAGAGAGAGAGAGAGAGAGAGAGAGAGAGAGAGAGAGAGAGAGAGAGAGAGAGAGAGCGAGAGAGAGAGAGAGAGAGAGAGAGAGAGAGAGAGAGAGAGAGAGAGAGAGAGAGAGAGAGAGAGAGAGAGAGAGAGAGAGAGAGAGAGAGAGAGAGAGAGAGATAACCGTTATTACGTTACCCCATACCACCACCCAACCATAAACATTAATTCTTGTCTTTTGTCGTGTAAATATTAGTCGTACAGAAAAAATGCACTAATACTAAATTATGTGATTTTAAAAGTTCTATCTATTCATATAATTTAATCTAAATATACGCTAAAATTTTTTAAAGAAAAATGTATTTTGCACTATTTATAAACCGGTTACGTGTTTTAATGGTTGAAAACATAAAAAAACATAATTTAGTTGAGAAACAAAGTCTAAAAACATTAGTTATCTATATGTCTGTACACAGTTTCACAAAGTCAGTCACACACACATACACAGACATACTGACCGACAGATAGAAACACACACACACACACACACACACACACACACACACACACACACACACACACACACACACACACACACACACACACACACACACACACACACACACACACACACACACACACACACACACACACACACACACACAAATATAATATCTATTTCAATTCCTATCTAATATCTATCTATATATCTATCTATCTTTAAGATATCTATATATCTATCTTTAAGATAGATATATAGATATTAGATAGGAAAGGAAATAGATATTATGTTTGTGTGTGTGTCTGTCTGTCTGTCTGTTGTCTGCTGTGTATGTGTGTGTGACCGAGTTTGTGAAAGTGTGTACACTGTACAGACATGTAGATAACAAATTTTTATAGACTTTGTTTTTCAACTAAATTATGTTTTTTATGTTTTCAACCCTCAAAAACACGTAACCGGTATATAAATAAGGAAAAATAAAAAATGAAAACTTGAGAAGCATTGTATTTGATTTAACTTTAACTATATCTTATGTTTTAATTTTAACTTTCTCTTTAATAATGTTTATGGGTATTATTATTAAGTCAGAGAAATTCCTCTCAGTTTGAATACACTGCATGTCTGAAACTGTGAAACAAGTTGTTTAGGTGGATTGTGTATAAATTCATTAATGTTTTCTATGATTGGTATTAATTAAGGTAATTTTTTTTAAGGCTTTTTAACCTTTTAATTAAATAACAGGTACATTTGATTTAGTCTATAATTTGATATAAATTTGGTTTAAATTAAAATAAATGAACAAACGTTTTTTTAAAGATTTTTCACCTTTACTTAATTCAGTAGGTTTTGAAAGCTAACTAGCCAAGTTATCCTAAGAAATTCTTTCTAAATTATAAAGACTATAAACAGAATATGGGGAACTAAAATAAAATATTCGAGAGCCGTTTGGGAGCCGGAAGAGCCGGCTCTTTGGAGTGAACGAGAACGAAAGACTCGGTTCTCGGAAAAGAGCCAGAACGCCCATCACTAGTGGTTAGAGCTTCTGACGCGCTTCCCCGTAGTGATGGGCGCCTGTGAACGAATCGGTTCATAGAGCCGGCTCTTTCAGATGAACGAGGAAGAGCCGGATCTTTCTCGAGAGCCGTTTGAGATTTTTTGAGAGCCGTTAATTTTTTTTTTCTAGTTTTTCCATATTTTGCTATTTTCTAACAAAATGCAAAAATTACCGATTGTTAATAATTATAGTAATGATAATAATAATAATACTTACGAGAATGAAGCCTATTCATAAAAATTATATAGTAAAATAGTTAAGTTACCCCTTCAAGTTAACAAAGAAAACTCTATTTCCAAGTGCTTTGCCCTCTGGCAAAGAGGGGTAACTCAACACATAAAACACATATATATGAATAATTCAGAAAATATATGGTGTATATGGCAGGCCAATGATGTGGAATGTACACTACAATATTCCCTACAACATATCGGTAAATGAAGACAATCTGATAATATTAAGAGGTAAAATTAAATTATAGAACTCGTCTCAAAACAGTGTACTAGTTATACAAAGCAAGTATATTTTTTTCCGTAGTAAATTTTTTAACACAAAACAGATTTTCTCATTATAGCTCGAGAACCATAAGGTATACGTACAATGACTACGAATAGACAAAGAGTGAATAGGAACCAAACTTTCTGTTGCAACATTTTAAAAATGAAATTACTCTTTATATAATGAAGGAAATTTTATTTTCATAACCTGTGAGTAAAATTAAAAAAAATAACTACACAAACTGATACGCTTTTAAAATTATTTAAATGATTTTAGGTGCATTTTTCTGTCAAACTAATCGTTAAGGTGTTTTCCTTATAACTCGAAAACTATGAAATTGACGTAAAATGATTAGGAGTAATTAGGGAAATTAAATTAAACAAGCTTTCTTATCATTCTATTGAAAGTGAAACTCAATGATAAATGACCATCGAAATTTTTTTTCTTCTAAACTATTAACGTTATTCAAAATCAGATTAAACCAGCTGAAAGGCCTTTTGACGGTAAGAAAAAAACTATTGAACATAATTTTTGTCAAACTAATATTTAACGATTTGTTTTGTAGAAACGAAAACTATGGAGTTTACGTCAAAAAATCTGCGAATAATTAAAGTAAGGAAAAAAAAAAAAATTTTTTTTTTGACCATCAGAACACGTAAACAGTTAATAAATGATGAAATAAAAAGAACAAAATTTGGCGTAAATTTA
>JAXIVD010011201.1:5000-11768 GCA_036785275.1 Cancer borealis
TAATAGTTAAAGAAGTATTGTTCGCTAATGAAGGAATGTTAAAAAAAAAAAATGGATCATAGCGAGACATGTGAAAAAGGAGAAAAAAGAAAAAATAACCGGTTACTGGAAAGACATAAAAAGAAATATTGTTAGTCACTGAAGGAAAACTAAAGAAAATACAGATCATAACGAGAACTGTAAAAACGGGAAAAAAAATATTGATAACAAATGAAGAGAAATTACAGGAAATACAGTTTTGCGTGCTAAATAAAAAAAAAAAAAATCTTAGAAACTGAAGGAAAATTTAGAAAAGAAAACAGTTCCTAGTGGAAAATGTAAGAAAAAAGTAGACAAAAGACAGTAGAAAATTTTATAATGCTTGTAAAGGTAAATGCAGGTGTGGAAATTACAAAGCTGATGTTTAAAGAGAGATACCACCATACAACATTACCATACAGGTGTGTAATTAGAGATACAAGTGTGTAAAGGCAATATCAAACAGGTGTGGAACGAGATAGACAGGTGTGCAATGAAATAGACAGGTGTGCAATGAAATAGACAGGTGTGCAATGAAATAGACAGGTGTGCAACGAAATAAACAGGTGTGCAATGAAATATACAGGTGTGCAATGAAATATACAGGTGTGCAATGAAATAGACAGGTGTGCAATGAAATAGACAGGTGTGCAATGAAATAGACAGGTGTGCAATGAAATAGACAGGTGTGCAATGAAATAGACAGGTGTGCAATGAAATAGACAGGTGTGCAATGAAATAGACAGGTGTGCAATGAAATATACAGGTGTGCAATGAAATAGACAGGTGTGCAATGAAATAGACAGGTGTGCAATGAAATAGACAGGTGTGCAACGAAATAAACAGGTGTGCAATGAAATAGACAGGTGTGCAATGAAATAGACAGGTGTGCAATGAAATGGACAGGTGTGCAGTGAATTAGACAGATGTGTAGTGCTTAACATAACAAAAACAGACATACAAATAAAAATAAAAGTAAAAAAAATAAAATCACCATATAACCAGGTGTGCAGGTAATACAGGTACACGTCAGGTAGTACACAGGTGCATCGTCATACCTGTCCTCGATACACCTCGGCACCGTGAGCGTATACAAAGGAGACGAGGAGCAGGACGATGATGCAGAACACAATAGCGAGGTTAGGGAGACGTGTTAGACGCAGGACGTGGAACAAGGCGGCCGTCACGTAGAGAACAGAACCAAGCATCGTTGTAAGCTGCGTCCAAGCCAGATAACTCTCTGCCGCTACCTTCACCTGGTTCACCTGTACAAGGAAGGGGAGGGGATGGGATGGATAGATGGATGGATGGATGGATAGATAGATAAATTGATGGATGGATGGATGGCTTTGGTGGTGTTTTATTTTTTTTGTATGTGTGTGGTTTTTATTTTATTTATTTATTTATTTTTTCTCCTACTTTCGGTTTTGTTTTGAGTTAGTTGGTCGTGTTTCAATTTTCTAACTTTCTTTTTCGAATTAATACTTCATCTATGTCATGTTACCATTATTATTATTCTTACGCCGTTGTATATTCATCTATCCATTTTTCGTTTACATACCTACGTGATCTGTGTTTCTCCTCCTTTTTTTCCCCTCATTAACCATGCACATACTTCCTATACTTTCCCTTCCTTTCTAAACACTAACACACTGAGACAAGAAACACAACTTACCTTTCTGATGCTTTGCTCGAGGTGAAACAGACGAGACATAACGTCATCTTGATCGTAGGCGTCGAGGGGCGTGGTGATGAAGGGCGTGGATGGGAAGGGCGTGGGTGGGAAGGGCGTGGGTGGGAAGGGCGTGGGTGGGAAGGGCGTGGGTGTGTAGAGCATGGCAGATGTGAAGACAGCTTGGGTCAGGTGTGTAATTCTATTGGCCAGGTGATTTAGTAGCCACACGTAAAGAATTAGAGGTAAAATAGCGAAACAGACATACAAAGGCTCCAGGAATAGTCGCAGTAGAAGCACGTAGATCTTGGGGTCTGCAGAATACATGGTTTTGATACGCGTTATCCTCATAAGGACGACAACCGTGGTGAGGAAACCAGTTGAAACGATCATCTCCACACCAACTTTTTTCCCTGTGTAGTTGACTTCCTCCATGGACTCCTTCAGTAGGGGAAGAAGGCGTGCGAGGTGCCTGCACTTCACTATCAAGGCGATCCCGTTGGCGAAGGACGTGCAGGAGAGGATGTAACCAGCCATGTAGAAAGCAAAGTCTCCGATATCGTAAATCCTTATCTTGGCTTGTTCTGGGGCGTTGTTGATGACGTCGAAGATTGTTGTACTAACTATGGTAACCACCCATAGGCAGAGTGTTACCTTGAGTTGAGGCCGTGATGAGGGTGTTGCAAGGCGCCACGTGTAAGGCAGCAGCCCACACACCTGAAGGATGGTCACTGCGATCCTAAGACACCAAGGATTTTGTTTTAGTGTTGTATTTTTCTTGGGTTTTGCTTCCCATGATTGGCGACGTGGAGGCATGGTGTGTGTTTGTGTGCGTGTGTGGCACCGGAGTGAATGGTGATGGCTGGTGGTGGCACATACACACACACACCTATACACACACACACACACACACACACACACACACACACACACACACACACACACACACACACATACACACACACACACATACACACACACACACACACACACACACACACACACACACACACACACACACACACACACACACACACACACACACACACACACACATCTTTTCATTCCTGAGTCAATAATGATTAGTTACAACAAAGACGCTTTTCAATACACTGGGAATGGCTACCTGGTATATGTGTGTGTGTGTGTGTGTGTGTGTGTGTGTGTGTGTGTGTGTGTGTGTGTGTGTGTGTGTGTGTGTGTATGTGTGTGTGTGTGTGTGTGTGTGTGTGTGTGTGTGTGTGTGTGTGTGTGTTGTCCGTCTCGTAGTAATTTGTTGGATCACCAGACCGGAAAAAAATCATCAGGAAACACAGCCGAGTGATAATGACAATGTCTGTGCCATTATTCTCTCTCTCTCTCTCTCTCTCTCTCTCTCTCTCTCTCTCTCTCTCTCTCTCTCTCTCTCTCTCTCTCTCTCTCTCTCTCTCTCTCTCTCTCTCTCTCTCTCTCTCTCTCTCTCTCTCTCTCTCTCTCTCTCTCTCTCTCTCTCTCTCTCTCTCTACCCCATAATTAGACCCATGATCATATCCACTGAACATTCCTTTGTAAACGAGCCAAGTAAAGTATTACAAAACACCTGTTCAACTCACCCGTCTGCCCGGTGCAAGGTGATTGACGGTCCCATTGAAAGGTGTGTTGTACCGGCTCAAGGGAGGACGAAGAGAAAATTTAAGCGTCAACTATTGTAAACATGAGCATAGTGGTGTGTGTGTGTGTGTGTGTGTGTGTGTGTGTGTGTGTGTGTGTGTGTGTGTGTGTGTGTGTGTGTGTGTGTATGTGTGTGTGTGTGTGTGTGAGAGAGAAAAAAGAAAGAAATAATGTATGGAAGGGGAATAAGGGAAGAAAGACAGAAAGATAAAAAATAATGTAAATTCGAGGCAGATGTAACTAGGAATGAACATAGAAGTAGAAAGAATTATGATTATAGTGGGAAAATAAAGTGTTAAAATCTATGGATAATTTTTATTAATATATTTTTGAACTTTAGAAGAAGAAAGTGACTGGAAGGAATGAAAATTTTAAAGAATTGTCTAGGAAATATGTTATAGACTTCATGGAAGGTAGAATGATTGAATAAAAGAGAGGAAGTAAGTGGGAAAGAATAAGGAAATATTTAGTAAACTTCAGAAAAATGAAATGATTGAATAAAGAGGATTTTATATTTTTGGAAATGATTTAGAAACTATTTTGGAAACTTCAGGGGGACAAAATAATGGAACAAAGAGAATAATGGAAGTGAATGTTGTAAAATAAATCGTGAGTCCTGAAAATAATGTCTGAAGAAAGTTATACATGAAAAAAAATACCATGAAAAAATAGTTGATCTCATAGAATTAAATAAAAAAAAATGAATGTAGAATATATGAAGGATAGTATTTAACCATTTTTATGTAGCTTTTGACGGTGAAGATAAGTCGTGAATCCTGAACATAAAGTCTGAAGAAAGTTATATATGAAGAAAAAACCCCCCATGAAAAAACAGTCGATCTTAGAGAATTAAATAAAAAAATGTAGAAAATATAGGGGATAGTGTTTAACCATTTTTATGTAGCTATAAGGGTGAAAATAAGTCGTGAGTCCTGAAAATAAAGTCCAAAGAGTTAGTTATATATGAAAGAAAAAATAGTTGATCATTGAGAATTGAATAAAAAAATAATGAAAATATGACAGATAGTGTCTAACCATATTTATATAAGTGTTTGGGTGAAAATTAGTCGTGAGTCCTGAAAAAAATAGTCTAATGAGAGAAAACGGGAAGAAATAGTCAATCTTAGAGAATTCAATAAGAAGGAATGTAGAGGATTATACAGAATAGTAAAGGAGTGGAGTGATGAAAGTGAGAGAGAAAAAAGAAGTGGTAGAAGAGTAGAAAGTGTTTTACAAGGTACCTGGAGTGAGGAAGAGGATTTGTAATAGTGGAAGAAAGTGGAAGGATTAATGGAATGATGAAGCGAAACACGGAGGGGAAGGAGACACACATTTTACTTGCAAATAAAGGGAAGGGAGAATGTATAAGGAAGCACAGGAGGAAGATAAAGAGATGCAGGGAAGAGGAAGAATAGTTAGAGGCTGGTAAAGGAAGAAAATAACTATACCTGATATATAAAAAAACAAGGAAAGATAAAGGTGTGTTGAAATATTATAAAATGTAGGTGACTGGAAGTACAAATCTAAAGTACTAAAAAGGGAGATTATAATTTGATGATAACATATTAGAGTGAATATTTTATGTGGATGTTAAATTGTAGAAAAGAAAAAGTGGCAGAAATGGAATATTTAACTAGAGTTGTGTAGTAGTGTGTGTGTGTGTGTGTGTGTGTGTGTGTGTGTGTGTGTGTGTGTGTGTGTGTGTGTGTGTGTGTGTGTGTGTGTGTTGTAGAATATCAGTAAATTTATCAAAATTTGAAATAGATAAAACTTACAGTAATAAGATGGAAGGATTGAAAACACAGAAGATAACATAGTAGATAAAATAATCAATATTTTAGAGAAGCAAGCTTCGATTAGCCCAAGTAGCTGTAATTACTATAGATATGACAGCATCTAATGAAGCTGCCGGTAATTAATCACATCATGTAGATAAAAGTCTAGGCTGTGCTAATAACGACGTAGACCTTTCCTATGAAGACTTGTGTAAGGATGCCACTTACCGTATTCAATAGTAAAACGTCATTCTTTCAAACCGCGATGGAGCAGTCGGACGTGGGAACAGCTTGCTGCCGAATTTATTCTGGTCAGTTTTTTTTCTTTTTCTCGCTGTTTGCTTAGCGGTTTGTACTTCCTGTTTGTTTTTAGGGCAATGTGTTCTTTTGACTTTGGACGAGTGTCAGCTCGTCTTGTTTTTTCTGTGTTTACTGTTTCATTTGTTTATTTGTTTTCCGCGGTCTGGGACTTCCACTTCCACATCCACAGTCATGACCGCCTTTCCCTTCCTCTACGCGGCCTCATTGATAGTGTTATCTCCCCCATTCTTGTTCCAATGTCCAGCCTTGACCTGGGCTTAGACAACACTTTGGATAATTTTTCTCTGTTTCGTTCGGAGACTTTGCCTCTCCTCCTACAGGATTCACGTGTGGCCTCCACGCCCGTGTCTGCCGGGGAGGGGTGGAGGGGGTGAGGGCACTGTGTCACCAACCTTGTTCTACGCCTCTCGACGCTTGGAACTCACCACAGTCAGTTTTGCTGCCCTCACTCCCTTGACGTCTGGTTTCTTGCCAGGGTGTGGGTGGGGGGTGAAGGAGCTGGGGGGAGGGGGAAAGGGGTGACCACCTCCTTTTCCACGTCGAAGCGAGTTCCTCGCACTGTCACTCTCACTGTCTCTTTGGGCTTTGTCTCCCTATCCAGCCCACGCCCACGCCCCCTGTTGGCGCATCTACATACTTATCACCTTCCACAACAGTCGGTTTTTCTTCTTTTTTTCAGTCATCCCACCGCTTCCTCGCACTTTCTGGCGGTTGACACGGTCCTCATTTTCCTCTGATTCTCTCTGCAGTAGTTCCTCCTCCGTTTGGCAGGCAGCTACTTGCACTAATTGAAGCCCTGCCTCTCCAAATAGGGAAAAAACCTATTTTTGGAGAGCAAGGCAAGATTAGCGCACCATTTTCTCCCTCCCTCGCTCCAGCCTCCAGTACTCTTCAGATTTTGTTTTGGCATCACCATGACGTTTTACTCCGGAATACAGCACGTGGCAGCCTTACACAAGCCTTCATAAGAAAGTTCTACGTCGTTATGATCAATTACCGGCAGCTACATTAGATGCTGTTATATCTATGGTAATTACAGCTACTTGCGATAATCTCGTCTTGCTCTCCAAAAATAGGCTTTACCGAAGGTCAAAGCCACTATTAATTCGATATAGTTATGATCATAGTTCCTATTTGATTGGTTAGATTAATTAGATTAATTAATAAGAGACAATATTTACTATACATGGATCGATTTAGTGCTTGTCAGTGGCATATGAGCCTTGAAGAGGGGGAGGGTGTGTATACATTTGCTCCTCCATGATGCCATATAGCACAAGGGAGGTGGAAGGGAAAGGGGAGAAGAGGGTTGATGTCTGTATGGAAACTAAC
>JAXIVD010011202.1:0-11766 GCA_036785275.1 Cancer borealis
ATACAATCTTAGTTTATGTTAATATTGGTCATTCTAAATAAAAAATAAAAACTGGGTTAATATAGTTTATTATTGCCAATTGAAGATGTACAACTTTTATTCATATGCACTTTCAAGTTTCTGTAACGAATTTTTTTTTCATTTTTGGGCCCGGAAAATGTCGACCAAAATTTGTCAAAAACGTTTGACGCCATTTTACTGTAAAACTATTGTCCTAGAGCAAATATGTATTGAGACAATCCTGTAGAGTTTGACAAGGTCTATCAGAAGGTGCAATCGTTTTTCCAATATCTCCAATAGTTTTGGAGAAATTCTGGAAGAAATTAATATTTTTTGAAAAATTTCAATGCCCTATTTTTTCAATTATTTACATTCAATTGTCATTATGCTATAGCTCAAAATAACGGCCGTTTTCTGCTCTTTCATTAGTATTTTACAGTTTGCACGTAAACCTTATACTTTTTGAGTTATTTAATAAAACGTGATTTTCAGATAAAATTCGTGACAATTTTCAAATTTTCAAATCTCACAAAAATAGGTGTATAGGGGTTCTACGGCATGAGAAACACGAATATGGAGTCAATTTTATGATTGCGATAATACCAACCCGTAAAAAGTAGTAGTTTTGTATACTATTGTGTGTAAAGATTCATCCTGAGCCACACAGACAGCCTCGTTAGTCCAGCAGAACTGTTGTTGTCTGTTCTTTCTTTGTACTGCTTTGGAGGTTACGTTAGGTTAGGTAAGGTTTAATTTGGTTAAGTTTAAGTTAGATTAGATTAAGTTGGAATAGGTTAGGTTACGTAAAAAGACGAATTATTAACAAGGATTATTATTATTATTGCACTTTCTCTTTCGGTCATTTCAGAGCCGCTTCTCGTCTCCTAAAAGCATCGATCTAGTTGACTGATAACATTCAACTTGACCTAAATTAATGAGGAAAAGAAACGGTGATGAGAGAGAGAGAGAGAGAGAGAGAGAGAGAGAGAGAGAGAGGAGAGAGAGAGAGAGAGAGAGAGAGAGAGAGAGAGAGAGAGAGAGAGAGTAAAACAGGAGGAAGGGTTGAAGAAGGTACGACGAAGAAGGAGAGTGATGGAGGGACCAATTAAGAAGAAGGAAGGGGACAGGCGTGATGGAAGGAAGAATAAGTGAAGAGACGGAAGAGAGAAGATAAAAAAAAAAAAAAAGAAGAAGAGGTAACGACGCAAGACTGACAAAGGGAAGACTTAGAGAGAAATTAAAAAACGAGCTAAATGGAGGAGGAGGAGGAGGAGGAGGAGGAGGAGGAGGAGGAGGAGGAGGAGGAATTAAAAAAAGGTAAGTGACGTGAAAAATAATAATGATGATAATAATAATAGAGAGAAAGAGAAAGAAAGAGAGAGAGAGAGAGAGAGAGAGAGAGAGAGAGAGAGAGAGAGAGAGGAGAGAGAGAGAGAGAGAGAGAGAGAGAGAGAGAAGAGAGAGAAATGAGACAACCAATGTACCTTTCCCTAGCCTGCAAACCTTTCCATCCGTACCTTTCTGAACCTTTCCAAACCTTTCTGAACCTTTTCCAACCTTCCCTTCCCCTTACACTCGCCTCGCCAGGGTACACACACCGCCCCTGCCACACAACCCTGCACTAAAGAGGATTAACAGCCCTCAACGGTGTAATTTCCTTGTACAAAGCAGGCTACCCTCATTTTTTTTTACAATTAAAATATCAAATCCACCCCTTGTACTACCTACCCGTTCCCCCCACCCACTCCACCCCATCCCATCCCATCCACTTATCTAATCCCCTATCCTCCCTCTGTCCTTCCCCATGTGGTGCTTAGCGCAACAAAACCTGATTTTACATGCAACACCAGGTGACAAAAGTGTGTGTGTATGTGTGTGTGTGTGTGTGTGTGTGTGTGTGTGTGTGTGTGTGTGTGTGTGTGTGTGTGTGTGTGTGTTGAGTTATGTTTGTACTTCCCTTCCGTTTATTTCCCTTCCTTTCCTTCCATTTCAATTTTCCCTTCCCTTCCCTTCCCTTCCCTTCTCTTCTTCTTCTTTCTCCTCCTCCTTCACTTCTTTTCACAGTATCAAAACACACACACACACACACACACACACACACACACACACACACACACACACACACACACACACACACACACACACACACACTACCTTGCCTCATCTCTCCTCTGGACCCAAAGAACTCACTCAAATAATTACAAACGAACCCAACCCAAAAAAAGAATAAATAAATAAAGAGAAAGAGAAAGAGAGAGGGGGAGAGAGAGAGAGAGAGAGAGGGAGAGGAAAAATAAATATATAAAGGTAATGGGAGGCGAACATGTTAGGCATTAAGGGATCACAAACCAATTTAGGTGTTTGTTCAACGAATTACAACAGTGGAAGAGTTATGTGTACGACTATGTGTGTGAATTTGACAGGTAAAGCCTCGTCGTGTGCGTGTTTGTGTGCGTGTTTGTTTGTGGTTTGTTGGGCGGTTTTGGGCGGTTTTCTGTTTTCCTTTTTGTAATTTTTTTTTTTTTTTTTTTTCTTGGTGGATTTTAAATGTTGGTTAACTTTATGGGTTTTTCTGTTCTCTCTCTCTCTCTCTCTCTCTCTCTCTCTCTCTCTCTCTCTCTCTCTCTCTCTCTCTCTCTCTCTCTCTCTCTCTCTCTCTCTCTCTCTCTCTCTCTCTAAATGAATATACTTTCCATATTGACCTTTCCCCTATGTCTCTCCTTCTCTCTATTTCTCTCTCCCTTTCTCTAATACAGTCATGTTTAATATTCCTCCTCCTCTTCCTCCAAATATCTTTCCTCCACCTCTCCTCCTTTTCCTTTCCTTCAACACTTTTCTCTAAATTGCTTCTTCCTGCTTTATCATCATTATTCCTTATTCCTATTTACTCATTACAAAATCATCATCGTCTCCTTATATTATTACCTTTCTTTATCTTTCACCTTTCGTCACAGGTGATTGCAAAGGTGTTCTATTTTACCAAGGTATTATACATTTATTCCTTCTCTCCTTTATCTATTTTCCTTCCTTGTTCTCTCGTTTATTTCATTTTCCCCTCTTCCCTTATTCGCCACACTCTCACGTGTTATAAAGTAATTTCCAAGTTTGGTGTATATTCTCTTAACGTTATTTATTCTCTTTCTATCTACTTCTGTGTGTCTGTTTCCCTTCTTTCGTTCTTCTATTCCTTGGTTTATTTGAGTCCTTCTTCCATTCCTTCTTGTCTATCTATGTGTTCTCTCTTTTATCTTGCTTTCTCTTCTATCGTCTTTCTTCGTTATTTTCAGTTATGTTATTTATTTCCTTTGTGTTGTTATTCGTATTTTATTCCTTTATTTATTCATTTCTGTTTCATTTCCTCTTTCCTTCTCTTCTCCTTCCTCTTCCTTCCTTCCTTCTCCTCTCCTTCCTCTTCCCTCCTTCCAAGATTCCCATAAGAGTTGTAAGTTAATTCCCAAAGTGTTATTGTGTATTTCCTTCCTTCCTTCCTTCCTTCCTTCCTTCCTTCCTTCCTTCCTTCCTTCCTTCCTATCCTTCCTTCCTTCCTTCCTTTCCTTCCTTCCTTCCTATCCTTCATTCATTCGTGTTGTTCCTATTTATTTCTTTTCTTTTGTTTTTCCTCCTTTCCTATGTTCTTCAATCTTCTTCCTCCTCCTCCTCCTCCTCCTCCTCCTCCTCCTACCTGTCATCTTTCTCATATCTCCATTTTCTTTTCTGTTTTCTCTTTTTTTCATTCTCTATCTTTTCCTTCCTTTATTCTTTCTCTTCCTCACGTCTCGTTCTCTTTCATCCATTTTTTTCATTATTTTTTCCTTCGTCTCCTTCACATATTCTTTATTTTTTTTATGTCTTCCCATTTTTTATTATTTTTAGCATTCACTTTTTTTTCTCTCTCTCTCTCTTCCTTTCATTTCTTCTCATAAATTTTCTTCTTCCTTCCTTTCTTTCCTCCATTTCACAATTGAGAGAGAGAGAGAGAGAGAGAGAGAGAGAGAGAGAGAGAGAGAGAGAGAGAGAGAGAGAGAGAGAAGAGAGAGAGAGAGAGAGAGAGAGAGTTAATGATCCTTGAGAGAGAGAGGCGGTAAGACTAGTGAAGCAGGAACATTGTTATGACTATGTAGATGATGATGATGGCGGTGTGTGTGTGTGTGTGTGTGTGTGTGTGTGTGTGTGTGTGTGTGTGTGTGTGTGTGTGTGTGTGTGTGTGTGTGTGTGTGTGTGTGTACAAGCTTTTAAAACACACTGATTGGATCCTTGCATAGAGACAAGATATTTTAAAAGAGCAAAAATAGCATACTGAAAATCGCCTACGTTCTCCTCCTCCTCTTCTTCCTCCTCCTCCTCTGAAGAGCTTTGAAGCCTTCCAAGAAAGTGAAAAAGAGAAGGGAGGGCGATAGATAGATAGATAGAAAGAGAAAAAATTAATGATAAAAGGTAAGTAAAAGTAAGATAACGTAAAGATAACCAACTAATAACACAATTACACATACACACACACACACACACACACACACACACACACACACACACACACACACACACCACAACCACCACCACCACCGTCTCATGGAATCGTATTTATTCATATTGATTATAACTTTTGCCTCGTTGTGACATTTGAAGGGATGTCTCGCAGCGGCAGGCATCGATCACCAGCCTTTGTGTGTGTGTGTGTGTGTGTGTGTGTGTGGTGTGTGTGTGTGTGTGTGTGTGTGTGTGTGTGTGTGTGTGTGTGTGTGTGTGTGTGTGTTCAACTATATACATGCTTGCTTACTTTCTTCTGCTACTTGTTTCTCCTCCTCCTCCTCCTTTACATATTTTCCATTACACCCTGACCCTCATATCTCTCTCACTCTCACTCTCACTCTCTCTCTCTCTCTCTCCTCTCCTCTCTCTCTCTCTCTCTCTCTCTCTCAAGACGGAGGTGCAAGGCTTGTCCATTGATTGAAAGAGGGGAAGAAGGAAAAAATAGAGCCACACTCCCCCTTGAGAGCCGCCAGACTGTTGCCTTGCGAGGAGTAGCAAAGAGATAGCCTAGGGCGGGAGGGGACAGGAGGCAGCACAGACAGGACCCTTCGCCTTGCTGTCTTATTACCTATAGCCTTCAACGAACTCGCTTTGAAGGTGTTTGATGCTCTTTTGTTAGATATCATTCATGTTCTGTCTCTTATATTTTCTTCTTATTGTCTTGTTTTTTTTTTTATCTTTATTTTTTTTTCTCTCTCTCTCTCTGATCACTTGCAAGTTCTTCATTCCTTCCTTTGTCTAGTGCTTCTATAATTATGATTTTTAATATATTATAATTGTGTTTTTCATAATTGCACGTTTGTCTTTCTCATTCCAAGATTATTTCAATTTTTTTTTTATTTACATCTGGTTTTATTCATTAGGAAATACCACGTTTTTTTTCCTTTATAATATTCGTCTTTTTTAATTTTCTATCTTTATCTTCTTATTTTCTATTTCTTTCTCTCTTTCATTCGATATCCTCGCGCTTCCATTTCCTGCGTTGATCATTATTATATCTTCCTCTTCCACGCCTCCATCCTTTCCTTCCATCCTTCCATCCTTTCCTTCCACGCTTCCATCCTTTCCTTCCATCCTTCCATCCATTCTTTCCTTTCCTTTCTTCCTGCGGATCTTACACACACACGGATTACCACCACGTCATGAGGACCACTAAGCCAATGTAACGACCTCTCTCTCTCTCTCCCTCTCCCTCTCTCTCTCTCTCTCTCTCTCTCTCTCTCTCTCTCTCTCTCTCTCTCTCTCTCTCTCTCTCTCTCTCTCTCATACGTTTCATCCTAGCTTTCCCTTGCGTCTTCTCCCCTCACAACTTGCCTCCCTTTCAGCCCTCATTTAGGATCGGGTCAGAGTCTCAGGAAGCGTCGCCCCCAGCAGGTAGGAGCAGGTAAGCAGGATGTGTGCCTCGCATCGCCCCTCTGTGCCCTGCGGCTCCCACAACCCACTAATGGACCTGCTACATCCAGAAACTTTTGGGGCTCAACTTTTGATCTTAAGGCAGGTCAGATCATGTGTGTCTATAGATGCAGAAATTTTCTTTTGACGTTTTTGGCCTCTAGGTGGCTCTAAGGACTAAGCTGGGATGTCCTAAAAGACTTCCTTCTTGTATATATATTGAAAAAAGTAAGGTTCGTGCAGGTAGCGAAGGGATAACAGCTGTTTAAGGACACAAATTTGGTTAAAATACACCAAAAATCTAATGTTTGTAAATATAAACACACATATGTATATAGTTATGTGTATTACGTCCTCTCTCCCCCATCACCTCTCACCCATTCCCCCTCTACCCTCATCCTTCAGCTCTACCAACAAACACCGAGAGAGAGAGAGAGAGAGGGAGAGAGAGGGAGAGTATGTTACCGTGATGTGTGTGTTATCGGTGGTGAGGGCGCAGCAGCACGCCTCCACTAAGCTTTCGTATTTGTTATAGTCTCCCTTTGATATTGCACAATTTACACAGGTGTTTGGTCGCTCCTGATATCAAGAATCGAAATCCATTGGGGGGAGGGAAAGGACAGGGATGGAGAGAGAAGGAGAGAGAAGTATGAGGGTAGTGGAAAGTATGAGTGAATGTATTGAAGAAAAAGTATGAGTGAGATTTGTGAAAGTGTGAGTAAGAGCATTGAGGAAAAGAAAGAACGGGTGAAGGAAGGAGAGAAGGAAAGGGATGGAGAAACAGGAGGAATGAGGGAAAGAAAATATTGAGGAGAAGGAGGAATTAATAAAGATGGAGAAAGGATAGAGATGGATAGACAGGAGGAATGAATGACAGGTGAGGAGGAGAGGAAAAAGTATGAGGACAAAGAAAGGAATGTTTGAGTGAGAGAAGGAAATTATCAAAGAAAATGAGGAATTGATAGAGAGAGAGAGAGAGAGAGAGAGAGAGAGAGAGAGAGAGAGAGAGAGAGAGAGAGAGAGAGAGAGAGAGAGAGAGAGAGAGAGAGAGAGAGGAGAGAGAGAGAGAGAGAGAGAGAAGAAAAAAAAGCAAACTTAAATAAACATTAGATGAATAAATAAATAAATGAATAATAAATAGATAGATAAATAGATAAAAACAAAACTAGTGCTGATAAGAATGAATAAACAATGATAGATATAATGAATAAACAGAGGAGAAGGAAAGTGGATGATAAACAAGGAATAAAAACAAAGGAAACAAAGAAAATAATTAATGAGTACAAAGAAACAGAGACAGAAAAGCAAAAAAAAAAAAAAAAAAAAAAAAAGAAAGAACAGGAAGAAAAAGAAAAAAATGAAAGAAAATTTGAATACAAGGAAATAAACAAAAAGACAGATAATGAAAAGAAAGAAAAGAAAAGAAAAAGAAAAAGAAAGAAATGAGAAAAAGAAAATAAATAAAAGAAATGACCAGAAGGAAAGAAGAGAAGGAAAGAATATCAGACAACAAGGAAACAAGCACAACAGGAAGAAAACAGAAAAACAAATAAAAATGATAAATAGAGAGACAAAAATTACTTGCAGAGGCAGTAGTTGGAAGAGGAGGAGGAAGAGAGGAGATGAGGAAGGAGGGAATAAAGAGGAAGAGAAGGGGAAGGAAGGAAGGGAAAGAAGGGAAAGGGAAGGGAAAGGGAAGGGAAAAGGAAGGGAAAAGGAAAGGGAAAAGGCATGTCAATATAGGATTCTGCAGACTATATAAATAAACGAAGAGAGGGAGAGAGGAAAGAAGAGTAAAGGGAAGAGAGGAAGAAGAGAGAGACAGGGAGAAGAAGAGGTGAGAAGAAAAGGTTGGGAGAGAGGAAGAGAAAGTGAGAGGAAGAGTGACAGAGGAAAGACAATAGAGAAAGAAAAAGAGAGAAATTGTTGCAATGTTCTTTAGTCTAAGGTCAATAATTTTCCTCAAAGTCATGCAAGATCACGTGGTAAGCTTCCTCTTCCTCCTCCTCCTCCTCCTCCTCCTCCTCCTCCACTAAGGTCGGCTTTATTGGGCGTACTTTCGAAAATAAATCAGAAAAAGTCATATTAAAACTGCATAATTCACTAGTACGACCTCATCTTGAATATTGCGTACAGTTCTGGTCCCCATATTACAGAAAGGACATTGACAAACTGGAAAGAGTCCAGCGTAGAATAACGAAAATGATTCCAAGGCTGAAAAATAAACCTTATGAAGAAAGACTTAAAGAATTAAACTTATTCAGCCTCGAAAAACGAAGGATGAGAGGAGATTTAATTGAAATGTTCAAGATAATTAAAGGATTTGATAATATCAATGCAGAAGATTACATTACTTTTGATCGATCAAATATAACAAGAAGACGTCATACTTTTAAGATTACTGGTAAAAGATTCACATCAAACGAAGCCAAACATTTCTTTTTCAATCGGATCGTTAACGTTTGGAACTCCCTGCCCGCCAATGTCGTCGACAGTAAAACAATTAATACATTCAAAAATAGACTGGACAAATACTTAGAAGCCAATCCGCAACTAAAACATTATTCGTCAACATAGTAAACTTTGAGCAAGTTCCTTCTAATGTACAGTAATTACAAAATCTCGATTCGGAAGGACGTCGCTAGGGGCCTGACATCGCTTGCCAGGTAGTAGTGTTAGTGACAGTAGTAATAGGATAGACTAATCTAATTCCACGCATTTATTTATTTATTTTTACTTATATTGCATGGTTGGCCTTCCTCTCCTGCCAGTCGTGGCTGGTGGGAGAATCCCTCACCCTTACTATCCTGTATCCTTCATCCCAGATTTGATAGTGTAGTCTAGTTTATCACAAACAGCCTCGTAAGGGCCAGTAGGCCTGTTGCTGTTTGTTCTTCCTATGTGTTCCTATGTGTTCCTCCTCCTCCTCCTCCTCCTCCTCCTCCTTTTGTCTCTTCGTGTCTCATTTTCTATTTTTCTTGTTCTTTTTGTTTATTCTTTTGTTTTTTTCAATTTCCTATTTTTTTCGCTTTGAGTGTTTTTTTTGTTGTTTCCGTTTTTCTTTCTTTTCTCTCTTTTTTTTTTTTTTTTTTTTTTTTTTTTTGCAAGTCTTCCGTCACTTATATTTTCTTTTTTTTTTTGGTATGTTTTTTTTTTTTTCGTTTATTTGTCTTCCTCTCCTTTGTTATTTTTTCCCCCAGCGAGTTGGTATTTTTTCCTCTTAATTTGTAGTCCTTCCACTTTTTTTTTTTGTTCTCTTTCTTTCTCTTTCCTCTGCTCTGTTTAAAGTCTTTTCCTGTGTTTATTTTTCAGTCTTTGTTTATGTGCGTGTATGTGTGCGTGTGTGTGTGTGTGTGTGTGTATGTGTTTCCTCCCTCCCTTTCCTACCATCTTTCCTCTCTCTCACCTCCTTCCTTCCTTCCCTCCATCCCTCACCTCCCTTCTTCCTCAACGGCTTAAAAACACCACAAGCACCACGGGGACCCAAAAAACAGACCCCGAAAGACCACAAGGAACTCAAATCTTTGCATGCAGTGAGGGACAGAAGGCGAGAGGGAGAGAGAGAGAGGGACGGGAAGAGACGAAACAGACAGAAAAAGTTTTGTGTCGAAGTGAAGATCATGTTTACGATATTTTTCTGTTGCATTCGAAGCTGTGGATGGATAGATAGATAGATAGATAGATAGATAGGTAGATAGATAGATAGATAGATGGATAGGTGTGTTGTTACTTGCTATGGGGAATGAATGTATGTTGTTGTGGGTTAAGGTTAAGTTAAAACTGTGTGTACCTTTGATGTGTGTGTGTGTGTGTGTGTGTGTGTGTGTGTGTGTGTGTGTGTGTGTGTGTGTGTGTGTGTGTGTGTGTGTGTGTGTGTGTGAGGGGGAGATAAGGAGGGGGAGGGAAGGATATGATCGCTGGATATAAAACGCACAAATTAGACGAAAATGAAGGTAGTTGATGCTAGTCCTTTCGTCTGGTCTTTTTCCCCCTTTTTTTCCTTCCCTCCCTCCCTTTCCTCCTCTCGTTTCCCTCTCTCCTCCCCTCCCTACCTCACCTCGTTTCCTTCCCTCCTCCCTACCCTTCCCTCCCCTCGTTACTCTCCCCTCCTTCCCTCCCTCCTCCCCTCGTAATGGATCAAATGTCAACAGCTACACCATGGGCCCGAGGAAGGTGTAAACAAGTTGAGTTTTTTTTTTAAGAATGTGTGTTTGCTATTTTTTTCCTCCTTTCCTTTCCTTTCTTTTCTTTCCTTTCATTTTATTCCTCAGCTTCTCATAACTTTTTTTCAGAGCACAAGGCAGAGGAAAGAAAGACAATGGAAGGAGAGAATTAATGAAGGAAATAAATACACCTTTACACCTGTCGAAAATAAAGTTACAATATAATAATAAGTTAATAATAAAACCATAAATAAAACACAGACAGACAGAGAGACAGACAGACAGACAGACAGACAGAGAGACAGACAGACAGACAGACAGACAGACAGACAGACAGAGACAATTCCAAACATCTCAAAAAAAATGTGACCAAAGGAAGAACAGACAAAAGAGAACTTGAAGGACGAGCTAGAGGAGGAGGAGGAGAAGGAGGAGGAGGAGGAGGAGGAGGAGGAGGAGGAGGAGGAGGAGGAGGAGGAGGAGGAGGAGGAGGGGGATATTTCAATCAAGCAAATATTATCTTTTATTTTTTCCCTCTCTCTCACACTATCTTTCTTTTCTCTCTAATATCAGGTAAATTTAATCTCATATTTGTTCCTCTCTTTCTCTCACACTTTATTTCTTTTCTCTAATTTTTTTTTTCTCAGGTGCAGGTGGGCGAGAGGTACAAAATGAATAGGTGTTTGGGGGGGGGGCAAGGAGGGCAAGGGGGCAAGAGCGGGCAGGTGGCAGGGGGCAAAGGGGGGCAGGGAGGCAAGGGGGAGGCAGGGTAAGGCTGGACAAAGGTCTGTGGAAGGCAAGGTGAGTTTATTTTGTTTTTGTTATTGTTAGAAATTCGTTTGTGTTTTTTGAAATTCACCAGCATTGTTTTTTTTATTATTATTATTTATTTGTTTCTTGTGATTTTGTATTTATTTAAATTTTTTTTTTTTTTTACTTTTTTTTGGGGAGAGCGGAAATTTCACACTACCGTCTTTGTATTTTCAAATTTCAAACCAGAGAGAGAGATTCTGTTTGTTGTGATTTTACTTTTTTTTTCGGTTTTTGTGACTAAGGAAACTATTTTACAGGAACATTTTGTTACACTCACACACACACACACACACACACACACACACACACACACACACACACACACACACACACACACACACACACACACGTATACACACACAGTAAAGAAAGAAAAAAAAAATCCACGCAATGCAGATAAACCTGAATTCTTTGTCAAATTTCCTCCTCCTCCTCCTCCTCGTCTTCCTCCTCAACTAACTATGCCAGGGAGGGTCGAGGTGGGACAAAGCATAAAACTTTCCTCACTTGAACATTCGCAAAATTCCAGACACATGTTCAAGTTACGATTCCTCTCCTTGCGAATATCATCACACAAATTGTCGAGTATCAGGCCAAGAGAAATTTACTTGCGCGGCGTGAGACAGGTATGAGAAGGGAGGCAGGTCAGGGCGTGCGAGGCTGGCTAGATAGGGAAGGGATGGAGGATGGGAGGGAGGTACAGTTTGGAGGTAAAGAATGGAGGGGAAGGAAGGAAGGAAGGAAGGAGAGATAGGAAGGAGGGTGATATACTAAACGTACATGACACAATCAGGGTTTTTTCTATACTTCCCTTCCCTGTCCTCCCTTCCTCCCTTCCTTCCTGTCTCCCTTTCCTCCCTCCCCTCCCTCC
>JAXIVD010011203.1:0-2500 GCA_036785275.1 Cancer borealis
AGGGCGAGGAATGAGAGTCACACTACCACCATCACCACCACTACCACCACCACTACTACCATCACCACCACCACTACCACCACCTCTTTATTCCCAGAGCGTGTGAGTCCTCTATTACATTATGAACTCTTTATGTCAAGGGAATTTACATACCAGCTACTTACCTACCCACATACTTGCCTGCCCCCTAGCCATACGCATTAGCCGGTGAGCGCACATTTATTACGAAGCCTGGGTCGTGTCACCTCTAATGTACTGGGTCGTATGGTTTATCGTGCATTGTGCCAGGGGGGGAGGGGAATGGCTTCAATTTCCTACTTCTCACCAATCACGCCTCAGGGGAGTGTGAGGGAATGCGATGGAGGGAAGGAGGAAGAAGGGAGGGAAGGAGGAAGAAGGGAGGGAAGAGAGAAGGAAGGGAAGTGTAGGGAGTGGAGAAAGGAGGGCTGTGTGTGTGTGTGTGTGTGTGTGTGTGTGTGTGTGTGTGTGTGTGTGTGTGTGTGTGTGTGTGTGTGTGTGTGTGTGTGTGTGTTGGGGAGGGGGAAGGGAAGGGAGGGGAGGTGAGAGTAGGAGAGGAGGGAAGAGAAATGAGTCGAGTAAACTATGAGGGAAAGTTAAGAAAGGAGCTACTTAGAAGGAGAAAGGTGCTTATAAGTGATTGGAGAGAGGGAGGGAGGAAGGGAGGGAGGGAGGGAGGGAGGGAGGGAGGGACGGACGGAGGGAGGAAGGGAGGGAGGGAGGGAGGGAGGGAGGGAAGTGGTGATGGTGGTGCAGGTGGTAGTAGAATGAAGTTGCATGGAAGAAAGTGAGATAGTTTGAATGAATGAATATGAGAGAGAGAGAGAGAGAGAGAGAGAGAGAGAGAGAGAGAGAGAGAGAGAGAGAGAGAGAGAGAGAGAGAGAGAGAGAGAGAGAGAGAGAGAGAGAGAGAGAGAGAGAGAGAGAGAGAGAGAGAGAGTTAGAACATAAGTATTTCATCCCGAAGAAAGAATTTGTGTTTGAGACGTGGAGCGGAGAGGAAGAGGGAGAGGGAGAGGGTGATGGTGAGGGTGAGGGTGAGGGTGAGGGTGAGGGGAAAGTGAGGTGTCCCCTTGAGTGTTGGTCTCACGCCACAGGGCAGCACTTCCCCTCACTTACCCTCCCTCACATTTCTCTCTCTTATCTTCCTTCTTCCACATCCCATCTTCTATCTTCCCTCCATCTCTTTTTCCACTCCTCTGTTTCATCCCGTTCTTTCCTCTTTCTTGTGCCCCATTCTCTTATTTTTCTTCTCTTTATGCCTCTATCTTTATTCCATTTCCACCCTTTTCCCTGCTTCTCTCTTCCTCTAACTCTCTACTCTTCCCTCACACCCATACCTTCCCTCTCTTCCCTTCCCCCTTCCTTCACTTCAAATTCTTACTAAGCATCCTTTATCTCATCACTCATCTTTCCCTCACATCTCCATCTATACATACCCTCGCTTCCTTTTATCCTTCTCCCCTTACTTTATTCTCTCCATCCTCCTCCTTGGTTTTCCCTCTTCCTCCCTGCTTCAGAGTTTTCCTTCTCGCCTTCACTCCCTCCATCTTCTTATTCCCACAAGACGGTCAGGTATCAGAGGTTGCCTAGTCACCACCTGAGCCTCTGAGTTGGCGCCTCCTGCAACACTGGTATCAAGGCAATGATGAGGTTTTCGTTGGGCGGTGAACCTGTCCCTGTGGAGTAGAAAGAAGGTTGTTTGTGCTGCGGTGTGTGTGTGTGTGTGTGTGTGTGTGTGTGTGTGTGTGTGTGTGCGTGTGTGTGTGTGCGTGTGTGTGTGTGTGTGTGTTTGTGTGTCAGGGTGAGGTGATCATGAAGCTTCAGTGCACTACAAAATGATGTCATGTCGTGCGGGTGGTTGTAGTGGTAGCGTGTTGATGTGTGTTGCCTTGTGTCGCGTTGTGTTGTTTTGTCTTGTGTTGTGTTTGTTGTGTTGTGTTGTTTTGTGTTGTGTTGTGTTGTGTTGTGTTGTTTGTTGTGTTTGTTGTGTTTGTTGCGTTGTGTTGTCGTGTCGTGGTGGTGTGTTGTGGTCTGCTAATTGCGTGTTTCGGACAAAAGCCGTGTGTTTTACAATTCCACGGAAATCAGGACTTCCTGGTTGTGCAGTGCGTGAAAAGGGGTATAATGACGGGAGCATTGTTGCCAAAGTGTTTCCAGTCACCCAGAAGGATTACAGCGTCCGAACCCCACTTTGTCTCACTTGTTTTTTTTACTCTCTCTCTCTCTCTCTCTCTCTCTCTCTCTCTCTCTCTCTCTCTCTCTCTCTCTCTCTCTCTCTCTCTCTCTCTCTCTCTCTCTCTCTCTCTCTCTCTCTCTCTCTCTCTCTCTCTCTTTCTTTCTTTCTTTTTACTGTTTTTTGGGAGGGGGGAGAGAGAGGAAGCCGTTACTGTATTCCTTGACATTGATTACATATTTTTCTTGTTGTTGTTGTTTGTGTTTATTTGATACGTTGTTACGTGCACACATACGTTCCTCTACA
>JAXIVD010011203.1:7500-10000 GCA_036785275.1 Cancer borealis
TCCCTTTTACCGTAACTGTCCCTCTAAATCATTATATATTCCTTTCATTCTTTTGACCCACTGGCTGCTTGGAAGTCCTTTTTATTACCATTACAAGCCAGACTGAAGGCAGGTGCTCATTACTCTCCTTCATAGGCTAGAGTACGAACTCCTTTATGTGTGTGTGTGTGTGTGTGTGTGTGTGTGTGTGTGTGTGTGTGTGTGTGTGTGTGTGTGTGTGTGTGTGTGTGTGTGTTTCTGGGTTTCCTAAGTACGTAGTAACAAAGGTTTTTATAAGCAGACACCTTTTTCTTTCTTAATTTCTCTCTCATCTTCATTTATTTTCTTCCTCTTTTTCCTTTACCTTCCAATTTTTATTGTTCCTCCATCTCCATTCCCTCCAGCTATTCCGTACTTCCCTCTCCCTCCCTTTTACCTCTGTACTCTACACCACAAGTTTTTCCTACCTCTTTCCCTCCCTTTTCTTCCTCCCTCCCTCCCTCCCTCCCTCCCTTCCTCCCTCCTCTTCCTTTGCCTCCTGTGTTGTTTTTTCCTTTCCTTCGCCTCAAGTTTTATTTTTCTTGGCATTGTTTTTCGCCGCGCCCCGCCCACCAGCCCACCGCAGACGCCGTTCACCCGCTTATTAACGCCGTTTTGTTTGCTTTCCCAACCTCCCCCGTTATTTTCACCTGAGTGACGTCACGCTCCTGCCCATCATTAGCGAGGATTTTTTTCACCTGTGTCGGAGATTAGGATAGTATATTTTGATCGTTTCGCCTCCCCTCCCTCCCCTCCTTCCCCTCTTTCCCCCCAACAACATCCCCACCACCCCACCCCCAACAGCACCATCACCCTTCCACATTTCCCCCCCCCCCCCCACGTGACCTAGTAATTTTACAATGAAATTATGCAAGTAATTAGTGAAAGTCATTAGCCTAGATGATATTTATTAAAGCGCATTCTGTTTTATTTCCAGGGACGTTGGTGAAAATAGAGGGGGAAAAAAAATGTTGATTGCTGATTGAGTTGCGTGAATGTCAATTTCATGGATGCTTTTTTTTCTTCTTTATTCTTTTATTTATTTTTCGAGGGGTTGAATGAGTGGGTGGGGGTGGAAGGGGTGTGGTGTAGCGTGGTGTGGTGTGGTGTGGTGTGGTGTGGTGTGATGTGATGTGGTGTTATTGTTGTTGATGTTGATGTTGATGTTGTTATTGCAGTGTTGCGAGTCGGGTGTTGTATTACGAGGGAGGGAGGATCAGAAAGTTGGACCTGATAAACAGACGCAGCGAGGGAGGGACGGAGAGAGAGAGAGAGAGAGAGAGAGAGAGAGAGAGAGAGAGAGAGAGAGAGAGAGAGCGCGAGAGCGAGAGAAAGAGAGAGAGAGAGAGAGAGAGAGAGAGAGAGAGAGAGAGAGAGAGAGACGAATGAAAGGACGAAGAGACAAAGAAATAAACGAAGGGACAGACGTTAGAATACAGAAGCGGAGAAGGAATAGAGAAAAAACAATAAAACGGAGAGAGGGATGAATGTATGGATGGCAACACACACACACACACACACACACACACACACACACACACACACACACACACACACACACACACACACACACACACACACACACACAGACGCAACACACGCTCCTCCTTAACCGGACTGTGTTGCATAATGGAGGTCTCCCAGCAAGGGGATGTTTTTGCCCCAGTGGCAGAGGACCAGTGCGCCTTTAGACGAGGTGTTCTTCTTGCTCTTCTGGTCCTTTTGTGTTGCTGGTGTGTTTGCCCTTTCGTTGCACCATGCTTGGATTTATTGCATTGTGTTATTTATTTATTTATTTATTTATTTTTGGCCTCATCGTCGTCGTCGTTGTCAAGGGTGTGTGTGTGTTGTGTTGTGTTGTGTTGTGTTGTGTTGTGTGTGGTGTCATTACGCTTGTTTTAATGGTTGTGTTGGGAGTGTTTCTTCGGTGTTGGTGTTGGTGTTGTTGTTGTTGTTGTTGTTGTTGTGGTAGTGGTGTTGTTAGTGGTGTTGATGGTGTATGTTGTGCGTGTTTTGTGTTGTGTGTGTTTCTCTCTGTCTCTCTATCTCCACATACACACACACACACACACACACACACACACACACACACACACACACACACACACACACACACACACACACACACACACACACACACACACACACACACACGTACCCTGTCAACCTAATAAAACGACCATTAAAATATGCCTTTAATATCACCACATTTTATTGCGTAATTGGTTGGACATGAGCAAAAGCAAAGCAAAGCAAAAATACGGTTTGTATCGGCGTTTCCCTTTGAAGTAGAAGATATGAAATGGCTTTTTATTCTCGCTGCGATTTGGGCTTTGGTGATTCTGAGTAAAAACCTCTTTATCACCTTTATATGAGTACTGGTTAATTAGCAATACGTATGATGGTATTTTCATATATTTTTTTTTATTTGTATAGTATCGCGTAACTTTTCTGTGTTATATTTGACTTCAATACGTTAGTC
>JAXIVD010011204.1:2500-5000 GCA_036785275.1 Cancer borealis
CGTTGGCCTGAAATAGCTTGGTGTGCCCGTTTGAAGCTGATGACAACTCCATCGCCTTCAGTAGAAAACAAATAGAACGAGGCGTCGCTCCGTCAGGCGGGAATGTCGCGGCGGTGACGGTGGCGGCGGCTGGGACGGCGGGGACGGCGGGGAGATGGAAGCTGGAGATGCTGAGGGAGGCTGGGGCGGGGAGGGGATGGTAAGGGGACAGGAAGGGGGCGAGAAAAACATGAAAAAAAGGCGAAAAGAAGAAAAAATGAGAGTGCATCGGGTGTTGGCTGAGACGAGTATCGCTTTACGTTGAACGCTGCGTGTCCATATCGTCGCCACGCCTCTAGGGAACGTAAAACACTCCCCTCCCTCCTGATAGAGCAGATAGCGATATATATATGCAGGTGCGGTGCCCCATATCACCTTCGCCTCGCGCGCATTTACATGTAAGCGATCCCCCGCCGGCTGCCTCGTGCACGATAATCACCACCCGCGTACGTGAGAACTCCACCACTGCCACTTGGCTCTTCCTGACGGGGGCATGAGCGGCCTGATACGCCTGTCCAGAGTGTATTGAGACCTATGGCCCAGGTCACGGTGTAGGGGGAGGGCCGGGGGAAGTGTGGGGGAGAGGCGGGTGTGGCGAGGTGTGGCGCGCGGGTGGGGCTTTTAGCGGGTGTGTTCAGCGGCTCTCTCCCAACAGGTCATACGAGCTTCCCCGAGGCGCCATCCTCCACTAAAGTGCCTCGAAATCGCTTCTTGAGCATTATTGGATTGAAGATGTTGAGGGGAGAGGCTTCTACCATGAAATAAGATTTTTGCCGAGCTGGGAGGGTGTCGGAGGGCCGGGTAGGGGTAGGGCGTGGTGGTGGTGGTGGTGGTGGTGGTGGTGGACGGAGACTTAATCAGCGAGTCGGAGTGGCGCCGCCGACCAGCAGCCAATGTTGTCAGCTGAGTGGAATTGGCGCCTGATTCTGCCCCATGAGTGGTGTGTGGCAGGAGGAGGAAGAGAAGTAGGAAGAGAAGGAAGACAGAGAGAAAAAAAAAAGTTTCTTTCTTCCTTCTCATTCATTCATTCATTCATTCATTTGTTTATTAATCTAACATTCATATAAGACCTCACTTAATTCCTTCATAACACCGTAAAACACATATAAGTCTCCAGAATGCTGATCTAAACTTAACGTGACACTTATGATGATATTCCAGTAACACAACACACCACTACAGCTACACCTAAGAATAATATAGTCTTCCAGGAATACACACACACACACACACACACACACACACACACACACACACACACACACACACACACACACACACAGACACAGACACAGACACACACACACACACACACACACACACACACACACACACACACACACACACACACACACACACACACACACACACAGACAGACAGACAGACAGACAGACAGACACACACACACACACACACACACCAATACACTTATCACACCATCACTACACCATCATATCCAAAGCATCACCTCACCTTACCTCTAACACCACTCCTAAGACCATCACTAAGTCCTGCATAAACTACTCTATTTACACCATAACGATCTTAAAAGAAAGCATACGTAAAGAACTTCACTATTAATCCATTTTGTTAAACTTTCCTACCTTTCTACTCCTTATCTACTCACTTTACGTGGTAGATAGTGATGGTAGATTAGGCAGCGGGAAGGTTATGTTGAGTAGATGCAGGAAATATGGAAAGGTAGACTGTATGGGGTAGTTTGGATGAGTCGGGAGAGGAATTAGGATGACAAATGGGTGAGTAGGTGGGTGAGTGGAGGGGAAAGAGTCATTGCTAAGTGGATGAGGCTCTGTGGATGGCTAAGGGGTGACTCGTGGGTGTAATTGAATGGTAAGTAGATCAATAAGTGGATGGTTGGAATATGGTGTGATTGGGGAAGCTTGTCTCTTAAGTATACTCATATTTTCTGTATGTTTTTAGGGGAATATTAAGTATTTGGTTTTCTTCCTATGTATTAGAGTGGGATATTATTACCGTGTATCCCTCCTCTTGTTAGGACTGAAGGTGGAGAGTATACGGGAGGATTGAATGACTAGTATTGTACTTTTGATCATATACCTCGGCGTAGTTGTGCGATGTAGGAGGTGTGACAAGGCAGGATGATATTTAGATAATTTAAATACCTGTAGTAGTGAGTAAGGGGAAATAGTTATGTATAGTAAGTGTGGAAGGTCGTGGTCAGATGTATCCACTGTGTGATGAAATATGACGGAGAGATTGTAGTGAAATGTGGGACGTAAAGACCGTAGACTTTTACGGGATTGTTGTGTTTTCGCCCGACGCGCTCCCCGCCGCTGCACTTGACTCTCCCGCCCTTATTCAGTTAGTGTTCATGTTATGGAGTACTTGCTAATGGTTCCTCTTTTAGTTATCTTCACTTCTCTTCTATTTTCTTCTTTTTATTTTTTTCTCTATCGCTCTCATCTATTTATTTTATTT
>JAXIVD010011204.1:10000-11765 GCA_036785275.1 Cancer borealis
GGCCTGCGTGCCCCAGCTGCCGCCAAGCTGTCATCGCCACTTAGCACGATGCGCTGCAGCTGCTCCGCAATGTTTAGTTAACATGAACAAAATTAACTTTCTTGAGGGAGCTTGTTGGCCCCGACCCTGCCCTTCATCCTCCGTGGGGCGGGGCAGGGGAGGGGGGATCAGGACTGGTCCCAGCTTTCCTCAGGCTCTGTCAAGGTGAACTCCGTCGTGGTGGACTGTGGTGGTGTGGTGGTGATGGTGGTGGTGGTTGTAGTGATGATGATTCAGCACACGCTGCTGACGCCTCACGTGGGGTGGCAGTCGTTGCTGCCGTCCTGCGGAGTCCATCTTGGGATCTGGTTGTGTGGCTTGACCCAAAGCGGCGTCCCTTCGGCCCTTAGCTGAGGGGCCGCAGCTCTTGGGGCCGCAGGTCCTGAGGCCGCAGGTCCTGCATCTGTGACCGGAAGTCTGAGAGGGTGGTGGCTCTTAGGTCCAAGCCGCTCTCGCTCACCTTGGGTCGAGCCTCGCCCACCTGTGGTCTGATGTCACCCATGGGCAGACGCAGCTCACTGATCTGACTCCTGATCTCCGCGCCATGTGAAGACACTTGACTCCTGACTTCACTCACGTGGTGGTGATCGCTGGTGTGACTCCGGTGGCTGGTTGGGGGACTTCTGACGTCAGGTGCGGGGGACCTGACCCCTCCCATGGCTGACCTCACGTCCGGAAGCTGTGGCCTCATGTCAGACATCGGCGACCTGGCTTCAGAGGCTTGTGACCTTACTTCTGCCATGGAAGATCTCACCTCTGCGATTGGTGATCGAACTTCAGACATTTGTGACCTGACCTCTGTTAGGTGTGACCTGATGTCCGTCATCTGTGACCTGGCGTCGGTGAGTGCAGGCCGCAGGTCAGACACGGGGGAACGCATGTCTGACAGCTGCGTCCTCAGCTCCGTGTTGCCCGGCGGCCGCAGGTCAGTGACGGGCTGCGGCGCGCGGAGGTCAGTGTGCTGTGTCTCCTTGTGTCGCCGGAGGTCAACTTTCCGCTGGAATGACCTGCCACAGAGGTCACATGAGAATGGCTTGAACCCGGTGTGCTTCCTGCTGTGTGTGATGAGGTTGGACGACTGACTGAACGCCTTGCCGCACACCGAACACTTGTGGGGCTTCTCGCCTGCAGGGAAGAAAGAACAAAGCGTTACACTCACACACACACACAACACAGAACCAACTTTGTGAGGCTAATAATTCATAGCCAGTAATTAAAACTTGGAAACCTGCCAACCTCTTTTAACCTCAACCACCACCACCACCAAAAATTCTCTCCTCACCACCACCATAACTCACCATCATCCTCACCACCACCACCACCACCACCACCACCTCTTTCTCTCTCTTCTCGCCTCACTCCACTTTGTAATTCAGGTCAAGTTGGAGGTGAGAGGCGAGCGAGACTTGTCTTATTATGTAGGGCCGCGTCGTTAAGAGTATTCAGGATGAACTAATCATTTTAATGCTGCTGAGTGAATTACCACAGTTAAACGCTGCCAGCTAATTACTGCGAGTGGCGGAGGGAGGAGAGAGAGAGTGTGTGAGAGAGAGAGAGAGAGAAAGAGAGAGAGAGAGAGAGAGAGAGAGAGAGAGAGAGAGAGAGAGAGAGAGAGAGAGAGAGAGAGAGAGAGAGAGAGAGAGAGAGAGAGAGAGAGAGAGAGATGAGAAGAGGGGAAAGTGATGAGAGAAAGGGAAAGGTAGAGGAGGGAATTAAAGGTAATGAG
>JAXIVD010011206.1:0-11762 GCA_036785275.1 Cancer borealis
CTTAAGGTATACATGTATTTAGCAACAGGATATAACATTAATAACACAAAATAATTACCTTCAGTATCTTACCTCCCTATAATAATTAACTATTCCAGGTGTTTAGGTGAATTTTAAGCGAGTAATACCTGGAATATATAAATTAGGGAAATAATTAATGTACTTACCTGGTTGGGTATTACCTGTACTGTCTCCTGTCTTAATGTCACCTTTTTTTTTTTCCTCTTAATTGATAATCTGTTTCATGATCATAATTTTTTTTTTTTTTCCCTTTCTCTTTCCTTTCTTTTTGTCTGTTCATGATTTGCTGTTTTTTTTAATCTGTTATTTCCTGTTTCCTGTTATTATCTTGCTTTCTTATTTCTTATTTATCGCTCATCAGCTTTTTTTTTTTTATTTATCTTTTTTATTTTTTTCGTATCCTAAACTTTTTCTGACTTCATTTCTTCTCCCATGTGAGTTAGTATTTTTTTTTTCTTTTTTTTTTTCTTCATTTTTGCATAATTTCCAAACTTTATTCATTATATACCCAGGCTCTGAATTCTCTCATCTCGGTATTAATCACAATATAATAATTAAAAAAAAAAGAAAAAAAAATTATATTACTACTAACAATAATGATAATAATAATAATAACAACAATGAAGGTAGAGAAATGATAACAACAATAATAATAATAATAATAATAATAATAATAATAATAATAATAATAATAATAATAATAATAATAATAATAATAATAATAATAATAATAATAATAATAATAATAATAACAACATATAAAATCATCACCATTATCATCATTATTAAAATCATGAAAAATATATATCACTATCATCCACCACCACCACCACCATCACCACCACCACCACCACCACCACCACCACCACCACCACCACCACCACCACCACCACCACCGCCACCACCACCACCGCCACCCACCATCATACTCCAGCCAAGTGTCGTGTTTACATAACGTGATGAAGGTATAGATGGCCGGTGAAGGGAAGTGTTGTCCTCCACCCATCACGCCCTTCTTCTCAAGTTACAAGGGTGGTCAGTAGTCATTGTTGTGTGGGCCCTCTCTCTCTCTCTCTCTCTCTCTCTCTCTCTCTCTCTCTCTCTCTCTCTCCTCTCTCTCTTCTCTCTCTCTCTCTCTCTCGGATTTGGCGTGAAAGGGAGTGAATTTGTGGTTCTGGTACGTGGTGGTGGTGGTGATGGTAATGGTGGTGGTGGTGGTAGTGGTGGTAGTGGTGGTGGTGGGAAGGATGCTGTCAGGAGTGTCTAAAGAGCCTCCTCCTGCTGTTGTTGTTGTTGTTGTTGTTGTTGTTGTTGTTGTTGTTGTTGTTGTTGTTGTTGTTGTTGTTGTTGTTGTTGTTGTTGTTGTTGTTGTTGTTGTTGTTGTTGTTGTTGTTGTTGTTGTTGTTATTGACGAGATGTTAAGGCTAGTACTCTATATTGTGTTATTGTTGTTGTTTATATGTTGTTATTGTGAATTATTTGGTGTTCTATGTTAATGAGGATTGTGTGTATGTATTATTATTATTATTATTACTATTATCATTGTTATTGTTAGTATTATTTTTCTCTATATTGTTTGGTATAGGTTAGTTATTTATTTTCTTTTTTTAGTATTCCAAACTTTTTACTACTAAGGTACATCACTTCCTATCCTTAGTTTTACCTTACCTGCAACACCTGTCCCTTCCTTCCCCACGTCCTCTCACATGCTGTACAGGTGTTACAATACCATGACTTACCTGAGAATGGAATTGGATTAACTTTAATAAAAATTCTTGATATCCCTTTTTTGGATTCTTTATGATCGTCTTTCTTTTCAATTTCTTTTGTTTATAGCTTATGTTCATGGTACTTATTACTGTTATCGTGGAGTACAAAAAAAAAAAAAGATCCTACCATTACTTTATGTACAGAAGTGATAAACTAAACATATAATACTTTCCTGTGTGTCTATTTTTCTTTCATCTTGTGGTGTGAGATTTTAAGTGCAAAGTTAATAATATTCCTGAAAATAAAACTTCTTCCTGTCTCCAGAGTTTCAGTAAATAGTTTAAGATTCTTACACCTGAACTTTGAGGAAGAAGACAAATTATTCTCATTAAGAAGGGATTACGATTATAGACAGCATGGGAAATCTATTAATACAAAAATATAGACTAGGATTTAGACAAGATTTATACAACTTTAAAGGTAATTATATGCACTTCAAACACATTTATTTACGATCAATGCCGTTTATTCTCAGTTTATCGTAAGAGGACTACAAGAAAGCTACATATGTACAGTCTAGACATGTTTACAAAGCTCTACGTAGTACATTTACAAGACATATACACAAACCTTAACAAAGAAATGATTGGTATTGGTGTCTTTTTGTGGTATTATTTGCTATCGTTGTGAAAATATACAGTGATACACATCCTTGCGCACGTGTTTTGTTTTGTTTTGTTTTGTTTTGTTTCATGGTGTTTGCTTGCATACATACATACATACATACATACATACATTCATACATACATACATACATACATACATATATATACACATGCACGTATATTCATTAGGTATTGTATGGGGATGTAGGTTTAATATTTTCCAATACACACACACACACACACACACACACACACACACACACACACACACACACACACACACACACACACACACACACACACACACACACACACACACACACACACACACACACACACACACACACACACACACACACACACACACACACACACACACACACACACACACACACACACACACACACAAACGATATAATATTGAGACTTTTGATTCCAGGATGAGTCACGGGGACACAAAAAACGCACATATGTACGTAAATCTTTGACTCTTGAAGAAAGGAAGAAAGAAAGAAAGAGAGAAAGAAAGAAAAAGAGAGACGTAAAGAAAGATGGAAGGATAGACAACAAGAGGAAAATAATGATAAATAGAAGGATTGATAAAGAGAAAGAAAGATTTAATAACAAAATAGTAACAAAAGAAAGATACTCAAATTAAATGATCAATCAGTTGGAGTAAAAAAAAAAAAAAAAAAAAAAAATTAAATCAAATAAAAAGCGAGAG
This sequence comes from Cancer borealis, assembly GCA_036785275.1. Taxonomy (NCBI): domain Eukaryota; kingdom Metazoa; phylum Arthropoda; class Malacostraca; order Decapoda; family Cancridae; genus Cancer; species Cancer borealis. The sequence continues at coordinate 3,121 of JAXIVD010011206.1, forward strand.
AGGAAAAAAAAAATGAGGAAAATGCAACAAAAGATTTTCTAACTTACACATTGAACTCAAGTAAACAAATTTTCCTCCATATTTTTGTATCTCACTATAGAAAGCAAACAGAAAAAAAGGAAGAAGAAGAAGAAGAAGAAGAAGAAGAAGAAGAAGAAGAAGAAGAAGAGAGAGAGAGAGAGAGAGAGAGAGAGAGAGAGAGAGAGAGAGAGAGAGAGAGAGAAGAGAGAGAGAGAGAGAGAGAGAGAGAGAGAGAGAGAGAGAGAGAGAGAGAGAGAGAGAGAGAGAGAGAGAGAGAGAGAGAGAGAGAATGTAAACATAAACTTTAAAATTAAATAAACATAAAATGAAATTGATGACCAACTTCTGTCAACCTTTATCCAATATGGCGGAAAGAATTTGTTTACTATATGACGTCAGCGGAGGAGGAGGAGGAGGAGGTGGAGGAGGAGTAGGAGGAGGAGGAGGAGGAGGAGGAGGAGGAGGATGGTAGGTTGTGACTGTCTTTCATAATATCAATTACGTGATAAGGTTATAAGGAGACACATATAATAATAATAATAATAATAATCTATCAGAGGGGAAAGGGAGCGAGAGAACCAGGGAAGGGCGGAAGAGGCTTAGAGGGAGGGAGAGGAAGGGAAGGAAGAAGGGAGGGAAGTAGGGAGGGAAGGAGAGAAGTAGGATGTTCTGAGAGGGGATGTGAGAGAAGAGAGAGAATTTTGAAGAGAAGAAATGTGAATAAGGAGAAAATTGGATAAAAGTTATCAGTTAAAAAAACAGAAAAGAAAGATAGAAAAAAAAAAAAAAAAAGGAAGGATAATGGTAAGAGAGAAGAGAAAAAAAATTAACGAAATATGAGAAATTAACTGCATGACAAAATAATGCAGTCCAAAAAAAGTATAATACAATGAGGTTAAAGTATAATACAATTTGATGCTTGATAATACAAAATAGGACTAGAAATACATCTTTTTTCCCCTCCTAATAAAAATGACACAATAATACTGCCATTCCACATATGAAATAAAAAAAAAAATAAATAAAAATAAAACGAAAATTTAATAAACAGGAGAATGATCTTCAGTCTCAAACTCTTACTCTAATTTCCTTTGACTATGGTGATAAGAGGTTCGAGTGGGATTTGAAGGAGCCAGAGTGTTGCTCCAGCGAGGACGACAGGTGAGGCAGGCGTGGGTGGGGCTCGGGCGGGGATGACGCTGACCTTGAGAGCATGAGAGGAAGGAGATGGAGGAGGAGTGATCACCGGGGGAAGTGAAGGGAAGTGAAGGGAAAGCTCTCCATCTGCGTGTGAAGGGAAAAAGCAATTAGACAGATGATAGAAAATAAACAATTAACACCAATTAAGCTTATGTGTATGTAATTAATCAAGTAAACTGAAAAAAAATCAATATAATAATGTAGCAAGACAGCAAAATGTATACTATCTTAATTATCATATTACATAATTCATGAACAATATAACAGTGTGATTTAGTACTTTTCTCGTCATCTTGCTAACATATAATTCAAGCAAAAGGAAAGAAAAAGAAAAAGAAACTGTATCACTATAAAGACAAACAAATTGATACACCAGACGACGTAACTAATACTTTGAAATGATTGTATCAAACTCACATTTAGCTTCACCATGTATGATAAGCGTTGTATTTATTGTATTTTGCAACACTCACAAGTACTATTCATATACGATCTTGGAAACCACCTTCATACCCATCACACATAACAGTATAAATAGTTCTTATGTCGAGGGTACAAAGAGGTTATATTTTTATTTTTATTTGTATCCTGTTGTGCTATTTTCTCCTTGGACATTATTCAGTGTTCGCCTTTGTTCATGAGGAGGAGGAAGAGGAAGAGGAGGAGGAGGAGGAGGAGGAGGAGGAGGAGGAGGAGGAGGAGGAGGAGGAGGAGGAGGAAGATGAGAAAGAGGAGAGGAGGAGGAAGAGGAGAATGTGTGTTTCTGTGACTTGATTTGCTTTACATTGTTCTTACGTTGATTAAATTAACAAGTGTGATTTTCTAGCTTTAATTGAAACGGTTTGCATAAATTCATTACTTCATTATTTGCATTTCCCGTTATTGAGTGTGTTTGTTTGTGTATGTACGTCTGTGTGTATATCTGTGTATGTGTGTGTATGTGTGTGTAGTACCTTAGAAGAGTGCTTGGTGGAGGTGTGGGGGGCGTGGAGGGGTGGGAAGGAGCGCCGCCCCTAACGCGTGGAGCGGAGGGACTAGTCGTTGTGGTGGCTCCTGGTCTTGTTGTTTTTGTTGTTCTTGCTGTTGCTGCTGTTGTGGTTGTTGCTGTTGTTGTTGTTGTTGTTGTTGTTGTTGTTGTTGTTGTTGTTGTTGTTGTTGTTGTTGTTGTTGTTGCTGTTGCTGTTGCTGTTGTTGTTGTTGTTGTTGCTGGTGTAGGGCGTAGGCGTGCATGTAGGCGGGTTTTATATCGGCAGCGGCGTGGCTCAGGGCTTCATGCGGATTGATGCTTTGTAGTAACATCGCGCTGTGCTCTTGTGCCCTCTGTCTAAGGGCGGCGATGCTGCTGGACCTGCGGGGGAGAAGGTGTGGTTAGCGTCTCCGTGTGTGAGGTGTTGTGGGCGTGATGAGTGTATGGGTTGAGTGCTGTGGGTGTAATGTGGTGTTGAGTACGTTTGGTGATGAGTAAGTCCTTTTTATTACTTAGGGAAGGATGGAAAGGTCAGGAGGGACTCGTATCTCACCTGAAGTCGTCGCTGGGTACGTGGATCTTGCCCTCGCCTCCCTCGCCGTCTCTGGTTCCCTCGTCCTCCCCTAGGCGGCCGCTGGCGTCGTCCATGTCACTCATATTTCCACTTCTCTCTCTTTTTATTCTACTACTATTACCACCTCCACCACAGCCACTACTTCCTCCAACACTACTACCACTTTCTCTATCTCCTCTCCCTCCTTCCCCTTCTGTTCCTACTTTACCATATTCTTCTCCCTCTCCTCCTCCGCTTCCTCTCTCTCCTCCTCCTCTCTCTCCTCCTCTCTCTCCTCCTCCTCCTCCTTCTCCTCCAACTCCTCCTACTACTTCTACCTCTTCTCTTCCTCCCCCTCCTCCTTCTCCTCCGTCCTCTGCGTTCGTCTCCGTCGTTCCTGCGTCGCTTCCTTCCCCGCTGGTGTCTTCCGCGTGCAGGTCTCGTTTCTCGTCGTAGCCGCTCGCGTTATCCTCTTGGTCCTTCTCGTTCTCCACCTTCTGTAGCTGCTGCGCCGCCTCTATACTCTTACGGTGCATCCCTGTCAACACCAGGACGTTAAAGGAGTGTTCGGGTAGAGGAACACACTGGGTTGTCTACGCCTCAATGATACTACTGATGAGAAAGTCAATGAGAACACAAATATGCATCTTATCTATTATCTCAATGGAAACGCGATGGAATCCTTGCACTACAGACGGCGTCGTGGTGGGCAGAACAGCCGCCCACCCCGTCACCACCTCGCCTCCCCACTGGCACGCCCGCTCCTCCGCTCTTCACGCCGCCCACAGCACAACTCCTGACCCAGGCTGGCAGTGACCCCTGACTCCCCCGACAGCGCCATCAAGCCGCCTCTGACCTAGCTCAGCGGCGTCCGAACCTTGTGGTTGAGAAGCGTGCGGCGGGGACCGGGCGCCGAGTGGACTCACCTGGACTCTGACCCATACCTAGGAGCCAGGGCGCCGGACACTCCTCGCCCGCCTCCACGGACTTCACAATGGACTCCGGCAGCGGCAGGGAGTGTCGCACCATGGCGCCGTACAGGCCGTACTCCGCCATGATGGTGCTCTTCCCCCACGTCTTCTCCGTCTTACGCCACTTCGCTCGTCGATTCTGGAACCATACCTGCAACATGACGGAGGTGTGTGTGAGTGTGTGTGTATGTGTGTGTGTGTGTGTGTGTGTGTGTGTGTGTGTGTGTGTGTGTGTGTGTGTGTGTGTGTGTGTATGTGTGTGTGTGCGTGTCCCTGATCCCTAAGTGTGGGGGAGACGGTAAAGACACACGCATACATTCATTGCCTCGACTGTAACCAATGGTGCGTGAGGAAGTAAATGTGTCGGTGGGCGGTGGGAGGCGGGCCGCCCCACCCGTCATGTTTACACCCGCCGCCCCACCTGGACACCTACACTTCATCAGGACGTGACGTGAAGAGGGAAGGCGGGGGTGAAAGGGGTTAAGAGGAGGCGGTAAGGGGTCAGGAGGGGTGCTAATAAACTCTTCTAAACCCCACAACCTTTACCTGACTTCCTGTGGGTCACGCAAAACACCATCAGTGGAACGCCTAACAACTGTTCCTCATTTTAAACACATATTTACCTTCCCACCACCATCGTCCCATTTACATGAAAAAACATCTATAATAACAACATAATCGAAGCCTAACACACAATTACATCACTGGGACGCGTGGAAGAATATTGGAACACTGCTTCGGGACTCGTTTTCGTTACTTTATTGTTTCACATCCGGTCACTTGCAGATCTCAGTCACCACACAGCATCGAGAGGAGATAGAGGCGGTCAATCGTTTCTCTATAATCTTCCTCTTTATCATGTGTGCGTATCATTCTTAGGACTAATAAGGATAACAACATATCCGTGAATTATTGAAGTATTGTTTTTATTAGTGATCCGTGAATATAAGTAGTGTTTTAGTCGTTCTGGCCAAGCTTAGGTTCCCACCCTGCCGGACCCCCACGACCGGCCATATTGAAGGTAAGTAATGGTGTGTTAATCATCCTCTTCATTACTATTACTCGCTTGTACAGTGTTTTTAATGACTTCCAGATGTTACCTATAGTTTGTGGAGGGAAGGTGGGAAGGCAGTCACGGGTGGAGTTGAAGTGAACGTAGACATCTGAATTGACGGCCAGAATTCTGAATGGGGCCCGGCAGGGGTGAAATGACCATTACGTTGTGACTATTATATCGTGTTACTACTACTTAATGATAGTATAAACTGGCTAGTCCTCATTCCTAACCTTACCAGACGTGACTGTTATTGATGTAGTGTTGATTTAAGGTTATATAGTGAAATTAGAAGGAAATAAGTAGTGGGGGAAGGGAGGAGAAGTAGTGAAGGGAACAGCGGAGAGCCCGGTAGGTGGTGAAGGAGGGGGAGTTCGCCCTCCCGCCACCCTCCCCTCCTACTCCTCTTTCTCTCCCCTTCTCGCCACCTCCAAACTTTCTTCAATAATTTTCCTGATCTACACTTTATTAGAAATTAATTAAAACTTTTCTCGTATTCTCCGCCTGGCTCTAATTAACGCTTTTGAACGATCGGAATTAAGAAAGTTTATCGGGGACAAGGAACAGCGGGCGGCAGGCAGGCACCCACCCCGCAGCCCATGACGTCACGCCCTCGACCTCACCACGTCACAACCTCGATTATTTGACACACACACACACACACGTAATTCTACTAAATTATAACACATTTTCTTAATCTCTCCTTCCTTCTATCCGTGTATTATAATGGTTGGTAGAGAATTGTAATGGTTGGTAGAGAATTATAATGGTTGGTAGAGAATTATGATGATTGGTAGAGAATTATGATGATTGGTAGATAATTATAATGGTTGGTAGAGAAAAAACGTTAAAGATTGAAATGAAGGAAGAATGAAATAAAAAAAATATATAAAAAATGATTTGCAGGAATATAACTATAGTGTTGTAAAAAAAAATGTAGAGATAAAATTTAACGTAGCTGAAGACATACATCAAGGCAGCGTATAACAAATAGGGAGGCAAGATAGAAGAGATGAGAGGGAGAGGAGGAAAGGAGAGGGAGAAAAATCAAGGAAAATCTTCATTCCCTTGGGGGGTGGTCACTTCCCTTAAGCCTCGGATCAGCCTTCAATGAGGGGGACAGGAGGGGGGGGGGAGGCAGACTGGACATAAGGGATGAAAGTAGGTGTCCTCGCTCTAATACTGCCCTGTGCAATTACCCTTAAATCCCACGTTATTACTGTGACAAGCTGCGGTGGTGGAGTGGTTAGCGTGGCTCCCTGATCGTCTCCCTCCAGGGTTCGATTCCTCGCGAGAACAACTTATACTAAAAAAAAATCAATAAATAAATCAGGTGTTCAGTCTAAGAATATATTTGTTAATTACACTTATCTTGCCTTAATTATCTATCTACCTGCAATACTCCACGTCCAATTAGTGATATTCTAATTACATACACAAGGGCTGTAATCTATCGTGTGACTTTGCAGGTTGATAATGATATAATTGTATCCATAATTACAAGGACACATTAATTTAATATTCTGGTGATGTGGTCGTCCTGTACTTGGTGTCCTAATGCTCTGGTGTCCTACTGTTTTACGGACCACGCGACCTCACCACATTAATATAAGGAGATGGTGGTGGTGGTGGTGGTGGTGGTGGTGGTAACGGAGGAGAGGAAGAAAATATTAAATGTCCCTTAAACAGCATCTTTGAGTGTTTTTCCTCCTCCTCCTCCTTCTCTTCTCTGTTCCTCTCCTTCTCCTTCTCCTTCCCTTTTCCTTCCCTAGTCTTCCTCCAGCAATAAGTCAATTAAACTCTCCAAGTCTTCTATATTAAGTCCCTTTATTTAGACGAAGCTCAATTTGGCGTCGAAGGGGAAAAGGAGGAGGAGGAGGAGGAGGAGGAGGAGAGAGAGAGAAGGAGGAGGAGGAGGAGGAGGAGGAGGAGCGTTTTAATGATCCCCGTCCGTAATTCGTAATAAAGCCTTTCTCTTCTCATCTTCCTCCATAACCTCCCCGTGGTGCTGCCTCCTAGCGGCCATCTCCGTAATGAAAACTGGCCGCGGCGGGTGAAGTTGGGTCATTCCAGGCCATTCCAGTCCATTCCTGGCGTTCCAGCGCGGCCTGGACGATGACTAATGACCAATACGACTATTATGAAAGGGTGGAAATTGGGTAGTGACAAGGCGTGGCTGACAATAAGTGGACGCCGGTTCTAAGTGGTGGTGGTGATGGTGATGGTGGTGGTGGTGGTGATGTAGTAATGGGGATATGGTAATGGGTGCGTTATACTGCCATTACTGATGGTTATTAAGGTGGAGTAATGCTTCTAAGGGAGTTACTGCCTCTCACCCGCCTCAGGTATGGTTTTTCCACCTAACCCGCCTTGCCCCAGCCTTGCCCCGCTTGCCCCGTCTCGCTCGTTCCATTTTCTGTTGACCTCTAGTTTAGTTCCCCCTTTTACTCCTACGGCAAAGAGGGTTTCATGTGTGGGGAAGGTGTCTAGGCGTGTATGAGAGAGAGAGAGAGAGAGAGAGAGAGAGAGAGAGAGAGATGAGGAGAGAGAGAGAGACAGAGAGAGAGAGAGAGAGAGAGAGAGTCTGGGGGGGGAGAGAATCGGTGCTCTGGTTTCTCACAATCTCTCTCTCTCTCTCTCTCTCTCTCTCTCTCTCTTCTCTCTCTCTCTCTCTCTCTCTCTCTCTCTCTCTCTCTTTCTAACTTTCAGCTTCCTTCTCTTGAGAGTCATCCACACGACTCATCCTCATAACTCAGCTATCATCTTCCTCCTCCTCCTCCTCCTCCTCCTCCTCCCTCCTCCTGGTCCACTATTCGGCTTTTATTTCCAGTCATATAACCTCTCTCTCTCTCTCTCTCTCTCTCTCTCTCTCTCTCTCTCTCTCTCTCTCTCTCTCTCTCTCTCTCTCTCTCTCTCTCTCTCTCTCTCTCTCTCGTTCTTCTCTTCCCTCTATATTCTCTTCTTACTTTCTTGCCTCCTCGTCCTCATACACAGCCCTCTTACCGTCCATGACTCATATAATCCATCTCTCTCTCTCTCTCTCTCTCTCCTCTCTCCTCTCTCTCTCTCTCTCTCTCTCTCTCTCTCTCTCTCTCTCTCTCTCTCTCTCTCTCTCTCTCTCTCTGTTTGTACCTGATTACTGAAAAAAAAAGAAGTTACTGATAATGGCGGAATTTTACGGCTGAGAATGCAAATACTAAAGTATGTGAGAATTCGAGGGAGGATGAGAGATGGAGGGGTGAGGGAGGGGGTGAAGGGTGAAGGGGGGGTGAGGGGTGGTCTCCTGTCTGGGTGTCCTTCACAATCCCTCACTTTAACGAGCACCAAGGGCCTCAAGGGGCCCACTGCGGGGGACCCTGAATCAAGTTTGGGTAATTCAATAAGAACCAGGATAGCCAAGTCGCCCTCCACAACAAGCCATAAAGTAGGGACGTTTGGGTGGTGGGCTACTGGGACCCCCTCTGACCAGACCCCCTTTGTAGACCCTTCCTGACCCCCTGCTCCCCCCTGCTCTCTGTCTCTCCCCTACGCATTAGAACCTTCAAAATCTCCACCACGTCTGTCATCGTCCCTCTGTTCCTCGTGTCTCGCCTCCCTTCGTGGTGGGACCTTCTAAATCTCCTTGTGGTCCCAGTGGTCACCCTCGTGTGTTGATAGGCGTAGGAAGGTAAATAGGATGATTGATAAAATGATGAGTGGGTTTCCAGAGAGAGAGAGAGAGAGAGAGAGAGAGGGAAAGAGAGAGAGAAAGAGGACGATGGGTTATCTTAGAGTAAAAAAGCTGAGTCAATCCTTAACGAGACCTTCTTATGACGTATGTTCTCGTTGCCTCCTCTTCCCGCTTCCAGATCGAGGTGGCTTCCAGTTACTCAGTTT
>JAXIVD010011207.1:2500-11759 GCA_036785275.1 Cancer borealis
GTAAGAATTAGGCGACTCATCCATTCCCTTTATTCAAATTATATAGACATATTCATAAGCTTGAGTCCTTAATTAAAAAAAAAAAATGTTGCCCTTTGTATTTATCTTCTTTATTTATATGCTAGATACACATCACATCTAACGTAACTCACTACTATAATATACAATTAGAGTTTTATTTGGAAAAGACCTGCGGTGAACGCGCCCCCTCCACTGGACGGATCAATTACTGGACCTCCATCCGTGATCTTACTGATCAGTGGATCGGTAACGCTTATAGCCTACCTGTCACCCTCAATGAATATTACTTGGTTTGATTTTTGGTGAAGAACTGTGGGTAAAATTTTACATCTTCCCCATAATGGCGTCTGTTTTCGAAATAAAATGGCATCTGCATCTCGACCAACTCCCTGCTTTTGGTCATAGAGAATATTTGATATCTTCTAAATTAACGTAATGTAACAACCTAAATTAACCAAACCTTAACCTACATTGACAAATAACAGAACCTTGTTCAAACCAAATTATACTTTATTTTTCGAAGAGAAGGTCTCATATAAAACATTAAAGAGCTCACAAACTAAGAATTTGCGACGGAAATGTAATTAAGAAAACCTTCCACCCTGCTGGCGGCGGCGGGCACCCACCCTGACACACGACCAGCCGTCATCCGCTTCACCTGCGCCTTCCTTAAGAAGACGCCAAGACGGGACAGCTGCCACGCCCTAACCTTCACAGGAATACGCCAGGGCTCATGGGACCGTAAAGTGGTTTCGGCCCTAACACAACAAAGAAGAAAAATATCTTCTCAAAATGCATCTGGTAATGCAAATATATAACCCTGAATTCTCTGCACTCTAGATCATTCTGGTAAAATTTTTTAATTATACCGAACTGTCTATAAACAAAGAAACGACACTGGTCGTCATTGGACCATCACACACTGGGGCGATTGTTTAGGTTAAGTTAGTCAAATTGAGAATGAGTTAATTTTGTAAGTAACCCTAGGTGTGGCTAGGTATTAAAAGAAAAAAGGGCAAAATTTTATATCTTCACCATAATGGCGTTTGTTTACGTCTACGTGTCGTGACTGCACCTCGTCCAATTCCCTACTTTTGGTCATAGAGAACATTTGATAGCTTTTATATTAATGTAAACTAACCTAGCCTAACCTAACCAAACTTTAACCTACATTGACAAATAGCAGAACCTTGTTTAAACCAAACTAAACTTTATATTTCGCAGAGGTCTCACAGAAAACATTAAATATCTCACTAACTAAGAATTTGTGACGGAAATGTAGTTAAGAAAACCTCAAAATGCATCAGGTAATACAAAAATATAACCCTGAATTCACTAGAGCGTTATGGTGAAGATGTAAAATTATACCGATAAGGGAAATAATGCGCATTGCCATAATATTCCGTACATTCAACACTATCACACAAATATTTTCTATTGAGCCTTACATTGTAAGGAATTTGAAGTACGCTTATATTGTTCTGCCTCTACATCTATTTCTAGGTTATTCATTTACAATCGAGCTTAACTATCTACAAAATATATTGTTACGAACATGGATATTTGGCGGGCTTTTTACGCGGGAATGGGCAAGACGCTTGGCGTTTCCCGCCAGTCGTGGAGAGAGGGTGGAAGAGGTCAGCTGGATGAGGAAGGTAGTGATGTTGACGTTGGTAAAAACACTTATTTGGCCCTTTGCTGCCTCCACACTGGGGCCAAAGCAGAGTGACAAGGTGATGGACCTTTGCTACTCACTGGAGCAGTGTGTTAAGGAAGAAGAGAGCCAGCAGGAGGAAGAGGAACACAGGACAGAGGGTGTTGTGTTGACGTACTGTGCTGCTGTTGTGTTGAGGCTGTGTTGAGCCTGTAATGTGCTGTGACTACTATGCTGTTGTTGTGTTCTGTGCCTCTGAAAGTGTGCCTTAAAGTATGTGAATTGTGTAACCGTACCAGTGTTTTGTTCAGTAAAGGAAAGGAAAAGTCAACAAGTGTTCCTTGTCACCACCTAGCCGCCAGTGTTTTGGGGTAACAATCGCTAAGCTACACTCGCCACAGTGGTTCCGAGCCCGGAAGAGTAAGTGAAAGGTGTCAGTGAACAGTCATTACGACCCCTTCCTGCTCCAGTCACTCAGTAAGGTCGTGCTGACGAGAGGAGACAGGAGTGAGAGTGGAGTGAAAGAGGGGGTTTGTAACAATATGTAATAAACAAATAACTATCCAATTTACCTTGGGACTCTTCCTTCGGAGTCGCTTCTTGCTGCTTTTTTGTAGAGTTGTGGATAACTGCGGCGGCGTAATGGTCGGTACCAGACAATTTACTCGTAAATCTGCGAAACACGCTATTTATATGTTTCGTACAGACACATACATGTCTGTTTGGCATCAGCATAAAGGACTACACGAGATTGCATGTAGCCTATCCATGCCTGTGAATTAATGACAAAGTTTTGATCACCAGGTACACACAACACAACCAACACGTATCCGAGAACTAATGAAACTACCATCACAGTGATGAGTGATTACACTGACGAATGTGATGATGACAGGCAATACCAGCGTTGCCAGATACACAAATTCATTTTATCGTACCGGGCTCTTTATAATTAATGTTTTCGTAACAAAATTACCCACTTATTTTGTAACAAAATTACCTACATATATAAATTAATGTTTTTGTAACAAGTATGTACATATTGTGCAACAAAATTACCTATACAAAAAAAAAATTATATATATATATATATATATATATATATATATATATATATATATATATATATATATATATATATATACACACACACACACATATAGGGGAAGGTGGGGCATAATGGCAGTGGCACAAGTGGGTAATCTGGACCATCCCCGTTTTCTGTTTTTTTTAGCTACTGCAATGATATGTACTTATTTAGCGGCTCTTCAGTTAGCTGTAACATCGGGGGAAGCTTGGACGCCACCATTTGTTTTTGTGTGAAACTCCCCAGAATATTTCATCAGCAGCTGATCTATTGGTGAGGGTCTGATAAAATTGTGTTGATAGGAATACTGTGACTTACAATTTCATGTACTACTGCATGATTCTCAGGTGTGGGTCTGTGACTGCGACTGACCACTGAAACATTTATCTGCTCCCACATTATTCGGTTGAGGTTATTGTTTACATTTTGATTGCCTTTCGGTAGTGGCGGTCCTGGGCATAGGCGGTATAGGCAGCCGCCTAGGGCGTTAGTTGTGGCAAGGTGCGACACAGAATGATCAGTCAGCTATAATACGCTAATCATTAACATTTTATTTATTTTTAAGGCCTTAATAAGCAATGTTTACTAACAGACACTAGCAAAAAGTGTCAAATAAAACCTAACAAATCCGCTGCTAGTACTGACAAGGCTTGTATGTTCTCGCCTAAGGCGCCAGAAATGCCAGGACCGCCACTGCCCTTGGGACAAAACGGCCAATTTTTGCCTGAGGTTAAATAGTCCAGGATACCATTTTAGCCTCAATTGGTCCATTTTACCCTCTGATCTACTACGATATAGCCACACATTCCGCAGCAATATTATTACTTATTTCAAATGTATAGCTTGCACCATTGTACCCTACAGTCTTCCCTGACTGCCAGTTTTTTTTTTTTTTTTTTTTTTTTTTTTTTTCGGGGGGAGGGGGGGGGGGGGAGAGAGACACTATAAAATTACCAATATATAATCATTGATTAGTATTGGGAGGAATTAAGGTACTAGATGAGCAGCACAGTTGTTTATGCCGGAGTGGTCAGTGCTGGTGCAGAAAAAGGCAGTACAGGTGGTGATACAGGGGTGGGCAGTACAAGTGTTGATGCAGGTACCGGTGATGATGCAGAAGGGGTATCAAAAGATATTTCTAAATATAATAGGGCTTGCTGTTGGTATGACTTGAGTAAGCCATATGAAACCTTGTCCTTCAAGGCAGACATCACAGAGAGAGATCTTAAAAAGTTTTTTTTTTTATTCATAAGGACCATGTCTTTCATGATATTATAATTACCTTAACAATCACTTGTGTAATGGATTGTGAAAGCTTTGAAAGTAAATATGTATCGCAAATATGGTATATCTATTAAAGGTGAAATGAAATGTGGAATGGTTGAGTGGATCAAATGCAGCACCTAAAGATGGTTTATCGACATGAAAAGAATGGTAGATAATGAGATAACAAAAAGTGTATGTGAGTATGGGAGTGCTAGAGTATATGAGAGAAAAGGGAAAAATTATATTAAGAAGATTAAATTATACAAGGAAGGAATGTTAAGACAGGAATAAATGAAGATTCTTCTAGCATGGCCATTACCTGGGTGGTAGTTTTTAATAACAGTCGTCGAAAATAGTTATATAGGTATAATAAATTTTCAGATGAAATTAGTATACATCTATATACAAAAAAATACGTGAGTATTTGTATAGTCAAATAGGTATATCAGTCTGATTACATAGTGGCTAGAGTGCACAAATTACAAACATAGGATTGAATTCAAGTGTACAACATAAAAAAGTTCAAGAATTCAAGTGAACTAGAAAAAAAAATTTCAAAAATTTGATTGATTCTAAAAAGATAATGAAACATGCAATATTTTATAATTATTAGCTGATTTGTTAATAAGTAGAAAGACCCCATTATTGGGTCCCTTGATATATTTAGATCATAGCACATAACATAACCAGTCTTCAACATCCTCTTGCATGCCCTTCCACGAGTAGTACATGCTGATCTTGTTGCAGGTGTTGTTGCCTGTGTGACAAACCCTATGAGTTAAGTGACAAGCATGGATGACATTATTTTTTTTATACTTCAGTGATGATGACCGTCATATGCTCACCAGGGCTATATTATAAAAGGTCAGATGCAAAATTGAGACCATATTCGAAAAGTGCAACAAAACATACCATCAAAAGAGTGACGTGGTCGTTGAACTACCTTGCTGTCTCATCAGCACTTTGTTGGGTTACTATCAAGCTTGGCATGGTAACCCAACGACATTGACTGTTGTTGTCCTGGTACAATACAATGGGGAGGCGATGACCAAGTGATTAAAGCATGGAGATGGAGAGCTCGATGACCCGAGTTCAAATCCCACCAGAGCTTGGCAATCTTTTCAAGCTATCGTTGAGTGGCCAAAGAAACCCACATGCTGATAATCAACTCTGTCTTTGTTTGCAAGTGCATCGGGGATTTCAGGAGTCAACATGAACCTCCCCAGGCGTCACTTAAAAATACTGCCTGCACCACTAACGGGCGAGGGTCAACCAACATCAACATCAAAGCTCTCAAAAATTAAGGCCGTGCAGTAAATAGTTTGCAGGTGCTATAGGACAAAGATATTTAAAAATATAATAATAATGAAAAAAAATTTTTATTGGAATATCACCATGACAAAGATGATAGAAAACTTGAAGGATAGCAATTGCATGCACAGTGAAATGGAAAGCAAATGATGACTTAAAGGTAGGACCTTCCAAGCTCTCATTAAAACAGAATTGCCTAATTTTGCTGATAATTTGCTGGAATCTGGTGATATTAGATGTATAGGTCAATCATTATACCAAGAGATAAAAAGTTTATCCTGTCTTGCCCAAAACTCATGAGAATGTACATCATGCTTTGATACCATGAATACTACTACCAGCAAAGACAAAGATTTTGTCCTTGAAAATAATCCAAACACTGCTATTGTTATCCTTTCATATGAAACAAATCTTAAATTTCTGGTGAAATATGCTAAGGAGGTTTTTGTTGATGAAAAACCTCTCACAGTGAGCAGGGAGAAACATACATTACTGTGTGGCTAACAAAAGAGGTGAGATAAAACTGCACTTATGATGCAAAACTCATCCGCTCTTTTGATATAAAAAAAATCTGTGCTTCAGTGGAGAACACAACACACTTATAACATGCGGATCCATGCTTTCATTAAATGCCGGCTCACCAGATTTGCAACAATATAGAGATGAGCCTTCTGTGCCTTGACCATAGCTCTCTTAGTCTCTCAATCAAGGCCAGGAGAGCATTTGTTAGTGGTCATGAAATTATGAATATGACCCATGTACTTTGCATTGATTTGAAACTCCGAGAACTCTGGTCAGTGTCTGAAATATATTTGTCACAAGACCAAATTATCGTATGTCATTTAAATCTATTATGCACAAACCAGTAACTAAGATAGTGCAACTGCAAGAATAAAAAGCAAATCTTAAATGAGTGTCACTAACATTTTGACAAGTAATTGATCATTCAGTATTCATATTTATAACAGATACATAAGTTAACCTTGTATGGAGAATGCAAATAGTATAGAGTGAAGTTTATCAAAAATTTTACTGCAAGGGAGTAATCAGCAGAGAAGAAGAATTTGTGATGAAAAAGCTTATGCATTTTGAGGTGAAATGCATGCATTCATTGTTCCAGTGAGGAAGAAGTAAAACTCCAAAGTGCATTATTTGTATACTCCAGGGTACATATGCAAGAATATCCATACATACAAGATTTATAGTGAATCAAGTACAACAGAAAACTGACTAATAATAAAACCAATTTATTTGATGACATCATACCATGCTGTTTGGTTTGTCATAAGGTAACTATCATAGTTGGGTATTTATATGGTACTCTAAACACTTAGGACACAGATTATCACATATGATTGATATATAAAAGCCAACTGTGTATGAAAGATGTGACATGGGAGCTTATGCAAAAGGAGTGGTGTGGTGTAGTAGAATGGGTGAAAAGAAATACTTTGAAGCTGGTCATTTTGAGAGAAAGAAAGAAAGACAGTGTATATGAGTGAAATTGAGGGTCCTAGGAGGAAAGGAAGGCCAGTTGTGAGATGGAAGGATAAGGTAAATGAGTACACGCATGAAAGAGTTAGTGATAGAGGGGGAAGGCTTCAACAAGAAAGGAAGGAGTGTGTGGATGAGGAGAAGTAGAGGCTCTTCTGTCCTTGCCATCCTCTTGGGAAGCGTTTCTGGAGGTAACAAGTATCAGAATTTATAGATAGATAGATAGATAGATATTATAATGATCTATTTCAATCTGTCACTAGTGTTTTCTCTGCCACTCAAAAACAATACCTGCACAATAGGCTTACAAAATAAATTGTTAGACAGTATAAAGTGTATTAGAGAATGAAGCATCTTGATATATTTTTCAAACATTGGCAAAGAAATCCAACACACTTAATAGATAATCACAAAATATTTGAAGGTTTAATATTAATAGTGAATTATATCTACATCATAAACACACAGGAAAGATCAATATTAAATGGTCAGTGAATTTGGACATATGCTAAACAAAAAATTAACAGAGCAACAATTATGACAGGACTAGACAAGTCTTTATGTATTGTGAATATATATCAACTTCTTGAAATCTTATAGGTATAATAATATCATTCAATAAAAATACTTCTGTAAAATCTTCGAAATTATTTATAACAACTTGAATGAAGCTGGAATGTGAACATTCATGCTGCTAATGCAGAACTGTTGACAAAAGTCATAAATTACATTAATTATTTGCAGCATTTGGAAAAAAAATATACCAGTAATACAATAACCTTTCCTCAATGCAAAATGTTTGTGCTCAAAACAAGACATAAATCAAATTACCAATGAATATATTCATAAATATAGCCTTGCAGAGGTTTCAAAGAGCATATGACTACTACAATCTAGGATTGCTTGCATATGGTAATCTATTTATGTACCCAGCAAATATTGCCCTTAAAGGGGAATAGCCAAAACAAGTTGTTTAGAGTTGGTAAACATTATTCCCCTTTTGTGCCTTGCCTTTTCCTAGGGCCTTGCAAACCTCTCGCTTATCTTATCTGCAAACAATACAGTGATATTATTCCTGCAGCCCTCACCACAGGTTTATTGTAATACATGAATTAAGATTTTGGGTTGCACAGTTTTGAAAAACCTTAATCGCTTGATTGCTTATATAAATTGTGAAGTGAAACTAAGGTGCGAGATTAATTGATCTCTCACATGTAGTTTATTAACAGCAGTATGTAGTTCAGCAGATAGCCTCGTTATAGACCAACAGTTTCCTGGTATCTGTTCTTAATAATTAATTCTTTGTAAAAATTGGGATCCTTCTCTTAAGATAACATTGCACTGGACAAGCCACTCATCAATGTGGGAGAAAAGGGCTGTATTTTGGCAGAAGAATGAGAGATGAATGAACCAGTTATGATTCAATATAAATGGGTCGAGAGATATAAAAAAAGAGAAGAATGGTTGTTCAAAGTTGTTTTATAGATATAGTAGATAATTTAGGTCTAAGTAAGATCCATCTGAGTAGTTATGGTGCATCTAAGAGTGGAAAGGGAAATTAATGTAGTTTTTGGGTAGGTATGATTGGGGGAGATGTGCGGACAGTCTATTCTAGGCCATCCCAGCAAAACTTCCTAACTCAATTCTCCATCTAGTTCTCGGTCTGCCCTTTCTTCTTTATCCATCCTTGGTTTGCCATTCTGTTATTTTAACAGTCTATCTATTATCTCTTACACACGTGGGCACTCGTGGTGGTTTTCTCTAATTTTTTTTTTTCTCTCTCTCTCTCTCTCTCTCTCTCTCTCTCTCTCTCTCTCGCTCTCTCTCTCTCTCTCTCTCTCTCTCTCTCTCTCTCTCTCTCTCTCTCCTCTCTCTCTCTCTCTCTCTCTCTCTCTCTCTCTCTCTCTCTCTCTCTTCTCCTCTCTCTTCTCTCTCTCTCTCTTCTCTCTCTCTCTCTCTCTCTCTCTCTCTCTCTCCCTCTCTCCCTTCTCCTCTCCCCCTCTGCACCCAGGGAGCTTCAGGAGGAAGTATGCCAATTTCGTCTTGAAAAAGACAAACTGGCCTGACTTTTTAGTTTCACAAAAGACAATGACGTTTGACGAATCTAGTGAACAAAGAAAAAAATGCAGATCGAGACTTTCTGATGAATGAGGGAAAGGATGCAGGAAGAACGAGCAGTAAGACAGGCAGACAGACGAACAAAGAGAGAGAGAGAGAGAGAGAGAGAGAATTAAAGCAGATTATACAAAGACTCATAGGCAAGGAGATGGAACAGAAAGACAAAGACAGTCACCTGCAGATAATCTAGTTTAGACAGGGAGACAATCGAAGACAAATGGAAATAATGGGACACATACAGACATGCAGTGAAACGGGAAAACGTGAAGATCGACAGGTAAACAGGGACAGAAAAGAGACAGATAAAG
>JAXIVD010011208.1:0-2500 GCA_036785275.1 Cancer borealis
GGAAGAGGAAGAGGAGAGGAGAGGAGAAGAAAGGAAAGGGGAAAGGAGAATGAAAGAGAGGGAAGAGAGAGAGAGAGAGAGAGAGAGAGAGAGAGAGAGAGAGAGAGAGAGAGAGAGAGAGAGAGAGAGAGAGAGAGAGAGAGAGAGAGGGGTGAGAGAGAGAAAAAGATGAAAGATTGAAGAAAATAAAGAAAGAGAAAGATAAAAAGTGTGATAATGATACTTTTTACTTATAATTTCGTAATGAATAATTTAAAAAATATATATAATATCCGTTTTTTCCCCCAAATAACTTCAACAAATTACTACAAAATCACTTTACTAGTTAAGAAAACGATCATAATTATATCCTTACATCACATCGCCTTCATTACCTACTTACAATCCTCACTTACATACTTATTAACTTAGAAACAACCTATTAAGTAGATTTAAGTAAAGTAACCTAACCTAACCTAACCTAACCTAAACATAACATAACCTAACCTAACCAAACCTAACCTAACCTAACCTAAACTAACCTAACCTAACCTAACCTAACCTAAACCTAACCTAACCTAACCTAACCTAAACCTAACCTTACCTAACCTAACCTAACCTTACCTAACCTAACCTAATCTAACCTAACCTAACCTAACCTAACCTAACCTAACCTTACCTAATCTAACCTAATCTAACCTAACCTAACCTAACCTAACCTAACCTTACCTAACCTAACCTAATCTAACCTAACCTAACCTAACCTAACCTAACCTAACCTTACCTAACCTAACCTAACCTAACCTAACCTAACCTAACCTAACCTAACCTAATCTAACCTAACCTAACCTTACCTAATCTAACCTAACCTAACCTAACCTTACCTAACCTAACCTAATCTAACCTAACCTAACCTAACCTAACCTAACCTAACCTTACCTAATCTAACCTAATCTAACCTAACCTAACCTAACCTAACCTAACCTTACCTAACCTAACCTAATCTAACCTAACCTAACCTAACCTAACCTAACCTAACCTAACCTAACCTAACCTTACCTAACCTAACCTAACCTAACCTAACCTAACCTTACCTTACCTTACCTTACCTAACCTTACCTAACCTTACCTAACTTAAACCTAACCTAACCTAACCTTACCTTACCTAACCTAACCTAACCTAACCTAACCTAACCTAAACCTAACCTAAACCTAACCTAACCTTACCTAACCTAACCTAACCTTACCTAACCTAACCTTACCTAACTTAAACCTAACCTAACCTAACCTTACCTTACCTAACCTAACCTTACCTAACCTAAACCTAACCTAAACCTAACCTAACCTTACCTAACCTAACCTTACCTAACCTAACCTAACCTTACCTTACCTCACCTTACCTAACCTAACCTTACCTTACCTTACCTAACCTTACCTTACCTTACCTTACCTTACCTTACCTAACCTTACCTTACCTAACCTTACCTTACCTTACCTAACCTTACCTTACCTTACCTAACCTTACCTTACCTTACCTAACCTTACCTTACCTTACCTTACCTCACCTTACCTAACCTTACCTAACCTTACCTTACCTTACCTTACCTAACCTTACCTAACCTTACCTTACCTAACCTTACCTAACCTTACCTTACCTTACCTTACCTAACCTTACCTCACCTTACCTTACCTAACCTTACCTTACCTTACCTAACCTTACCTTACCTTACCTAACCTTACCTTACCTTACCTTACCTAACCTTACCTTACCTTACCTTACCTTACCTTACCTTACCTTACCTAACCTTACCTTATCTTACCTTACCTTACCTTACCTTACCTAACCTAACCTTACCTTATCTTACCTTACCTTACCTTACCTTACCTTACCTTACCTTACCTTACCTTACCTAACCTTACCTAACCTTACCTTACCTAACCTTACCTTACCTTACCTTACCTTACCTTACCTAACCTTACCTCACCTTACCTAACCTTACCTTACCTTACCTTACCTTACCTTACCTTACCTTACCTTACCAAACCTTACCTTACCTTACCTTACCTTACCTTACCTTACCTTACCTAACCTAACCTAACCTTACCTTACCTTACCTTACCTAACCTTACCTTACCTTACCTAACCTTACCTAACCTTACCTCACCTTACCTTACCTTACCTTACCTTACCTAACCTTACCTCACCTTACCTAACCTTACCTTACCTTACCTTACCTTACCTTACCTTACCTTACCTTACCTAACCTAACCTAACTTAACCTTACTTTACCTTACCTTACCTTACCTTACCCTACCTTACCTTACCTTACCTAACCTTACCTTACCTTACCTTACCTTACCTTACCTTACATAACCTTACCTAACCTAACCTTACCTTACCTTACCTTACCTTACCTTACCCTACCTTACCTTACCTTACCTAACCTTACCTTACCTTACCTTACCTTACCTTACCTAACCTTACCTAACCTTACCTAACCTAACCTTACCTAACCTTACC
>JAXIVD010011208.1:10000-11758 GCA_036785275.1 Cancer borealis
CTCTCTCTCTCTCTCTCTCTCTCTCTCTCTCTCTCTTCATTCGTCTTAAGTTATCTCACTAAAACACCTTTTTCTTCTTCTTCCTCCTCCTCCTCCTCCTCCTCCTCCTCCTCCTCCTCCTCCTCCTCTTCTTCCTCTTTTTTTTATTTTGAGTTGTGTTTTATTTTTTATCTTCTTGTTTCTTTTTCTTCTTCTTCTTCTTCTTCTTCTTCTTCTTCTTCTTCTTCTTCTTCTTCTTCTTCTTCTATTATTATTATTATTATTATCGCCATCATGATTATCCTCTTCCTCCTCCTCCTCCTCCTCCTCCTCTTTCTGATATATGTTAATGACATAGATGATGGGATCTCATGCAAAATATCAAAATTCGCTGATGATACGAAAATTGGCAGTAAAGTAACTTCGACAAGTGACAGAGAAGTCTTACAATCAGACCTTGATCGACTAACGTCTTGGGCCAATAAATGGCAAATGAAATTTAACGTTGATAAATGTAAGGTACTACATATCGGAAGAAATAATGATCACGTTCAGTACCAAATGAATGGAAAACTACTTTCTGCAGTGAACAAGGAAAAAGATCTAGGAATCACAATATCAAGCGATTTAAAACCCAGTCAGCATTGCTCAGAGGTAGTTAAAACCGCTAACAGATTGGTCGGCTTTATTGGGCGTACTTTCGAAAATAAATCAGAAAAAGTCATATTAAAACTGCATAATTCACTAGTACGACCTCATCTTGAATATTGCGTACAGTTCTGGTCCCCATATTACAGAAAGGACATTGACAAACTGGAAAGAGTCCAGCGTAGAATAACGAAAATGATTCCAAGGCTGAGAAATAAACCTTATGAAGAAAGACTTAAAGAATTAAACTTATTCAGCCTCGAAAAACGAAGGATGAGAGGAGATTTAATTGAAATGTTCAAGATAATTAAAGGATTTGATAATATCAATGCAGAAGATTACATTACTTTTGATCGATCAAATATAACAAGAAGACGTCATACTTTTAAGATTACTGGTAAAAGATTCACATCAAACGAAGCCAAACATTTCTTTTTCAATCGGATCGTTAACGTTTGGAACTCCCTGCCCGCCAATGTCGTCGACAGTAAAACAATTAATACATTCAAAAATAGACTGGACAAATACTTAGAAGCCAATCCGCAACTAAAACATTATTCGTCAACATAGTAAACTTTGAGCAAGTTCCTTCTAATGTACAGTAATTACAAAATCTCGATTCGGAAGGACGTCGCTAGGGGCCTGACATCGCTTGCCAGGTAGTAGTGTTAGTGACAGTAGTAATAGGCTAGACTAATCTAATTCCACGCATTTATTTATTTATTTTTACTTATATTGCATGGTTGGCCTTCCTCTCCTGCCAGTCGTGGCTGGTGGGAGAATCCCTCACCCTTACCCTTCATCCCAGATTAGATAGTGTAGTCTAGTTTATCACAAACAGTCTCGTAAGGGCCAGTAGGCCTGTTGCTGTTTGTTCTTCCTATGTGTTCCTATGTGTTCCTTCAAATCTTCCTCCTCCTCTTCCTCCTCTTCCTCTTCCTCTTCCTCCTCCTCCTCCTCCTCCTCCTCCTCCTATTCGTCACGATGTTTACAATCATATCTAGTTTCTAAAGGAAGAGAAGAGGAAGAGCAGGAGGAGGAAGAGGAAGAGGAAGAGGAGGAGGAGGAAGAGGAGGAGGAGGAGGAGGAGGAGGAGGAGGAGGAGGAAAGATGACAGTTTCCTTCCTCTAC
>JAXIVD010011210.1:5000-10000 GCA_036785275.1 Cancer borealis
TCTTCTATGTAATATTATACAATCATATCCATTTTCTATTTACCTACCAATGAGGATTACAATACATAAAAATCCTTCGTATAGAGAGTCCTTTATCCCCTCCCAGACGTCCTTGATACTGTAGAATATTGAAGTGTTATGTAAGGAGTCGTAGGATGTTTTACAATATGTAGGACTCTTCTCTTATTGGCTTGGTTGCTGCCAAAAAACATGTCCTTAATATCCTCCTATGCTATGCGGCAGTCCTATACTAAAGGATTCTCTCTCTCTCTCTCTCTCTCTCTCTCTCTCTCTCTCTCTCTCTCTCTCTCTCTCTCTCTCTCTCTCTCTCTCTCTCTCTCTCGCTCGCTCTCGCTCTCGCTCTCGCTCTCTCTCTCTCTCTCTCTCTCTCTCTCTCTCTCTCGTTCGTTCCAGTGACTTGATCCTTAAAAAATAGGTGATTATCTTCTTTATTTTTTATCTCTCGTGTGTGTGTGTGTGTGTGTGTGTCTGTGTGTGTGTGTGTGTGTGTGTGTGTGTGTGTGTGTGTGTGTGTGTGTGTGTGTGTGTGTGTGTGTGTGTGTGTGTGTGTGTGTGTGTGTGTGTGTGTGTGTGTAAAAACAAATAATGACCTTGAAATTTATCTGTTAAGCAAGAAAAAAAAGTTGAAACGGAAGAGAGGAAGAGGAAAATATAAGGTAAATTAACTAGAAAAGAGAGAATATGGGAAGAAGGAAGAAGGGAATAAATATGGGGTTTGGAGGAAAAAAAAGAAAAAAGAAAGGAAGGAAGGAAAGTAAAAAGTTAAGTAAATAAGGAAATGAGAAAACTGGGAATACGAAAGGAGGTGAGGGAATATATTATTTTCTCTCTCCTCTTCCTCCTTCCTCCTTCCACCTTTCTCATTTTCCCACCTGCTGTTTCTCTCCATTCTCTACTTTTTTTTTCTCTCATAGTCTTCCACCACTACAGTCCATTACTATATTCCTCCTCCTCCTCCTCCTCCTCCTCCTCCTCCTCCTCCTCCTCCTCCTCCTCCTCCTCCTCCTCCTCCTCCTCCTCTTCCTCCTCCTCCTCTTCCTCCTCCTCCTCTTCCTCCTCCTCCTCCTCCTCCTCCTCCTCCTACGATGTATTCAACATTTATGACGAGACAAAAGCGGTCGATATAATTTATCTCGATTTTCAAAAAGCGTTTGACAAAGTTCCCCACAAACGGTTATTAAAAAAATTAGAATCACACGGCATATCTGGAAATATTCTTAAATGGGTTGAAGACTGGCTTTCTGAAAGAAGACAACGCGTTGTCATAAACGATAAATCATCTAACTGGCGAGACGTTAAAAGCGGGGTGCCACAGGGCTCAGTACTTGTTCCCATTCTTTTTCTAATTTACGTAAATGATATTGATGAAGGCCTCACTTGTAAAATATCAAAATTTGCCGACGATACGAAAATCACGAGTAAAGTAACTACAACCGCCGATAAACTACAATTTCAATCAAACCTCAACATGTTAGTCAATTGATCAAAGAAATGGCAAATGAAATTTAATGTTGATAAATGTAAAGTTTTGCATATCGGTAGCAATAATCAATTCAATAAATATACAATGAATGACTCTGAACTTTCCAAGGTTAACCATGAAAAAGACTTAGGGATAACTATTAGTAACGACCTCAAACCAGATAAACATTGTTCAGACGTTGTAAAAAAAGCTAACAAACTGGTCGGTTTCATCGGTAGAACTTTTGATTATAAATCTGAAAAAGTTATCCCTACATTATATAATGCACTCGTACGCCATCATCTAGAATATTGCATTCAATTTTGGTCACCATACTATAAAAAAAAGATATTAATAAGCTGGAGAGAATACAAAGAAGAATTACTAAAATGATCCCAAGACTGCGAAACAAGTCTTACGAAGAACGTCTAAAGGAGCTGAACTTATTCAATTTATCCAAACGTAGGCTACGAGGGGATCTAATTGAGGTTTTTTAAATTTTCCATGGTTTTGATAATATTAACATAAACGATTATGTAACTACCGATCTCACAAGCTCCACCCGTAACAATGGCTTCAAGATCATTGGTAAGCGCCTTAGATCAAATGAAGCGAAGCACTTTTTCTTCAATAGAATCGTAAATGTTTGGAATTCTCTCCCAGCACGAATTGTCAACAGTACTACAATTGAATCATTTAAGAAAAAACTCGATAAGCACTTAGCATATGTTCACCAAGTCGAATATTTCACTACTGCGTAAATTTTTTTTTTTTTTTTTTTTTTTTTTTTTTTTTTTTTTTTTTTTTTTTTTTTTTTTTTTTAGCATAGATTACTCCTTGTTTTTTTATTTCTTTCCTATACAAATTCCATGTTAGTTTTTTCATGCTACATGGTATCACTTCCTCTTCCGGCCAGCTTCGACTGGAGGGAGGGGTGGGTGGGGAGGAGCCTTCCATTTTGCTGTCCTTTTGTCTCTATCACGTAGATATTATAGTAGTAGTAGTGTAGCTAAACAGACAGCCTCGTTAGGTCCAGTAGGACTGTTGCTGTCTGTTCTTCCTTTGTACTCCTTTGTACTCCTCCTCCTCCTCCTCCTCCTCTTCCTCTTTTCTCTCCTCCTTCCATTCTCACTGGCCCCATCATTACTTTCTTCCATTCCCTAAATGACAGTAAGGAGAGGGTACCAAATTACCAAAGGGCAAATTTCACCAGAATGCGGACAATTTTAGAAGACACTGACTGGAGTGAACTGTTGTCAGAGTCACAATCAGATATTGATATGTCATGGGAGGCCTTTACCACAAAGCTGAACGAAGCTATTAGAGTATGTGTACCGTATCGTTACAGACGTTCAGCAAGGAAGAATAAACCAAAATGGTGGAATGATGAGATAAAAAAACAGCCTCTCTCTCAAAAAACACACGTACGATAAGTATATATCAACTAAAAACCAGGTTGACAAAGTTGAGTTTGACAGAGTTCGTCGCGAAACTAAGAGACTAATAAAGCGCAGCAAGAATAATCTTGAAGAATATATAGCGGAATCATGTAAATCTAATTCTAAAGAATTTTATAGTTTTGTTAAGAGTAAAAAAGCCCTTACCTGTAATATCGGTCCACTTACTAAAGGACAAGGAAATCACACAAACGACGAAAATGAAATGGCTACAATCCTAAATAACTTTTTTGCATCCGTATTTACAGAGGAGGATTGTTCATCGTTTCAACCACTCGAGACTAGAAGAACCGAAAACTTCTTAAACTTCTACTCATCGTAGAAAATGACGTTGAACAAAAAATCGATAAGATGAAAACTAATAAAACCCCTGGACCAGATAAAATTTCCCCGAGAATCTTGAAAGAGGTCAAGCATCAGATCAGTAAACCGCTTGCAATCACATTCAATAAATCCTTAAGGATTGGTAAAGTTTCATCAGATTGGAAACGTGCTAATGTAACCCCAATCTTCAAAAAGGGAGACAAGTCACAACCCGGAAATTATAGGCCAATCAGTCTGACGTCAGTAGTATGTAAATTAATGGAGACAATCATTCGTGACAATATGGTGAAATTCCTTGAAGACAACGATATAATTAAACCCTCACAACATGGTTTCCGTAATAAACGTTCATGTCTAACTAACTTATTAGACTTCTTTCACAATGTTTTTGACACGTACGATGAAAGCAGAGCAGCAGATATCATATATCTGGATTTTCAAAAGGCCTTTGATAAAGTTCCCCATCAACGATTGCTTAACAAACTAAAGACTCACGGTATCTCTGGTAGCATCTACAATTGGCTTCAGGACTGGCTCTCTGAACGTAAACAGAGAGTAGTCTTAAACGGTGTCTCCTCTCAATGGTTAAACGTAAAAAGTGGCGTACCACAGGGTTCAGTACTTGGCCCTATTTTGTTTCTGATATATGTTAATGACATAGATGATGGGATCTCATGCAAAATATCAAAATTCGCTGACGATACGAAAATTGCCAGTAAAGTAACTTCGACAAGTGACAGAGAAGTCTTACAATCAGACCTTGATCGACTAACGTCTTGGGCCAATAAATGGCAAATGAAATTTAACGTTGATAAATGTAAGGTACTACATATCGGAAGAAATAATGATCACGTTCAGTACCAAATGAATGGAAAACTACTTTCTGCAGTGAACAAGGAAAAAGATCTAGGAATCACAATATCAAACGATTTAAAACCCAGTCAGCATTGCTCAGAGGTAGTTAAAACCGCTAACAGATTGGTCGGCTTTATTGGGCGTACTTTCGAAAATAAATCAGAAAAAGTCATATTAAAACTGCATAATTCATTAGTACGACCTCATCTTGAATATTGCGTACAGTTCTGGTCCCCATATTACAGAAAAGACATTGACAAACTGGAAAGAGTCCAGCGTAGAATAACGAAAATTATTCCAAGGCTGAGAAATAAACCTTATGAAGAAAGACTTAAAGAATTAAACTTATTCAGCCTCGAAAAACGAAGGATGAGAGGAGATTTAATTGAAATGTTCAAGATAATTAAAGGATTTGATAATATCAATGCAGAAGATTACATTACTTTTGATCGATCAAATATAACAAGAAGACGTCATACTTTTAAGATTACTGGTAAAAGATTCACATCAAACGAAGCCAAACATTTCTTTTTCAATCGGATCGTTAACGTTTGGAACTCCCTGCCCGCCAATGTCGTCGACAGTAAAACAATTAATACATTCAAAAATAGACTGGACAAATATTTAGAAGCCAATCCGCAACTAAAACATTATTCGTCAACATAGTAAACTTTGAGCAAGTTCCTTCTAATGTACAGTAATTACAAAATCTCGATTCGGAAGGACGTTGCTAGGGGCCTGACATCGCTTGCCAGGAAGTAGTGTTAGTGACAGTAGTAATAGGCTAGACTAATCTAATTCCACGCATTTATTTATTTATTTTTACTTATATTGCATGGTTGGCCTTCCTCTCCTGCCAGTCGTGGCTGGTGGGAGAATCC
>JAXIVD010011211.1:0-11755 GCA_036785275.1 Cancer borealis
CCTGGACCCTGGTGGACAAAAATTTAATTCCCAGCGTTATTTCTAGACTATTTTGTCCCTTGATTTATGATTGCACGCTATTGTTTAAGTTTTTCTTGCTACTACTACTACTACTACTACTACTACTACTATTACTACTACTACTACTACTACTACTACTACTACTACTACTACTACTACTACTGCTACTACTATTACTACTAATACTATCACCCTAGCCCCTCATTCTCAGCCTGGTCCCTCATCCTCAGCCTTACCTTCATGCACATTGCGTTGTCGCAGTAGTCCCTCACCACCCCGTGCCTGCAGGGCGGCAACATCTCGGGCAGTACTTCGTTGAGGGATGCACACACAGGACCGCCCTCACTCCCTCTACAAACACAAACATGTTCAAATAAGTACATACATATTCAATGGGACATAACGTACGCACATACATACATAAAGAAACAAATGAACAATGCACACCAAGAGAGAGAAGCTTAATTCTTCTCTTCCTTCTTATCTTCACTATTGCCACCCTTCCCTTCTTTGCCCGCGTCCTTGCCTTCACTGGCCCGCGTTTGTTTATGGCAGTCAATCATCACAGCCATTATAGAAAATATATATCACCCATAAAAAGCGTATCAGTTAAGGAGCAATCAAGAGCTGAAAGGAGAGAGAGAGAGAGAGAGAGAGAGAGAGAGAGAGAGAGAGAGAGAGAGAGAGAGAGAGAGAGAGAGAGAGAGAGAGAGAGAGAGAGAGAGAGAGAGAGCTAAAGCGGAATGAAGCGTAGCGTACTGCGTGACCGACCCATTGGCTTTCACGTCTACGGGCTGCCCCTAAACTAGCACTACTTGGGTTGGAGGTCGTTTACCGCGGCCAGACGACCTCTCCCATTAAGCCCAGACAGCCAGCCGGGCCCTCATACCAGCGGCCCGCAGCTGCATCCGACGAAGGACGCGAAAAAAATACACCAAAAGAAGAAAAGAAGAAGAAAAACCAGAACTCACTTTAATCAGAGAATATGGCGTGCATACACATCACGAACACACACACATACACATACACACACATGCATACACACAGACAGTCAGACACACACACACACACACCTTTCTCTGCTCAGTATGCCATGCTAAGCGAGTGCAAGCAGGAAGATACCGCTTACTCGCATTACATTACATTTCCTCGAGTACAATCCCCCGCCCCCCTCACCCTCGTCAGGCACAGTGCTTTATGGGACAACCGAGACGAGGGAGCAAGTACAGCTGATGGCAAGTTGATGTGTGTGCGTCGCGTCTGGCATGGGAGTACAGTATGGAGGAACCTTGCCCGCATCCCCGTCCCCAACTCCTTTTTAAATCTGCTTGGCGCCGATCTAGCTCCGCCTTGGGCCTCTCTGTAAGACGAACTCCGCACCCAAGAGAAACCCAGATACCCCTAATTAGCCGTGAGTGCGTGTGAGCGGCATTGAAAGAGCGTAAAAGGGTTCAATTCGACAATCTTGAACGCAGGGAGTAGAGGAAGCGAGCGGTGTGAGAGCCTCCAGTTGATGTCGATTGCCGGTTGGCTGGATGTCGACAGGCGGGCAGACTCGGTTATAACCCCAACGGCCTTGAATCTAGGAGCCCTGATGGCGGCCTTTGTGTGATGGGTCGGCCAGTATTGGGGAGTCACTTGTGGCGGTTATGTGCTGATGGCGAACCGTTGTTGCTACCATGAGGGACGGGAGGGAAGGAGGGATGGAGGAGAGAAATATCGTTTGCTTTCATTCACCTCGTTCTTTTTCGTGTTTATTTCTTACCTAGGATGAAATTACGTTTATGGATTATTGGTGTTATGTTAGAGGTGTACTAAGGCGTTTGTCTGTATCATGACTGTGGGTTCCAAGTGTCGCTTTGCAGTAGTAAACAAGAAATGAAGTGAAATGAGAGCATGGTGAGGAAGGATGCCAGTGGGGGGGGGGGGGGGGAGGTTGAGGGCTTCACGGAGCGTTGACCGGAGTGGCATTTTGTTTGTTTAATTTTCTCTTTAAACCCGGTAGAGAAGAGACGATGGAAGCTTGAAATAGTGTATGGAATGAATTTTTAACCTTCTGTGTTGCAATTTACACCTTACGTTAAATTATTTCACAGCTAACTACGGTCACTTACTGAAAACTACAATTACTCATGACAAGCTTAAGAAACTGAAAAATTAAGGTACAAAAGAAATAAACAGGCGGTATTCTAAAAAAAGAGAAAAGGAAGAAAATTCGTGTATCCTCATTCTTTAAGGAAACAAAAGAACAGCGTAATGGTTCTTTCTCATGCCTGTACGAGTATTAGATGATGCCACACACACACACACACACACACACACACACACACACACACACACACACACACACACACACACACACACACACACACACACACACACACACTGCTTTATAGCTCAGTGGTAAGTCTTGGCTTGTCATTCGACAGGTAGGCTTGAGTTCGCGCCTCGTTCAAGGTACAAAGTTTCACTGATGACCAACCAGTTACTGTCCTCCTTGAGCAAGAGGATGTGATTGGGGGTGTGGTGTGTGAAAGGTCACATCCTTACCCATACATTGAGCTAAAATGAGCTGCAAGCTCCCTCCGAGAGGGCAATCATGAGTCCAGCGCATGATCCTCAAGACCAAGAACATGGTGAATGACACACACACACACACACACACACACACACACACACACACACACACACACACACACACACACATACACACACCATCCTTGACGGTTGTCTTCTCCTCCTCCTCCTCCTCCTCCTCCTCCTTAGTGTTCTAAATATACACGATCGTCCTTCACCCTGAGGCTAAAACATAGAAGAGTTACGTATTGCTGCCGGCAGACCGTATGTCATTTTCTTTATTATTTAGTGGTTGGGTGGGAGATGGAGCCAGACAGAAGATCTCGCTTCCCTTAGTGGTGACGGCGCCAAGGAGGAGGCGCCCAGGCAGACAGACAGACGGACTAATGGAGACGAATGGTGAGAAGAATGGACAGAAAAAGGAGAAAGACAAACACAAACACACAGATTGAGAGAAAGAGAGAGAGGGGGGGAGAAATGGAGAGAGAGAGAGAGAGAGAGAGAGAGAGAGAGAGAGAGAGAGAGAGAGAGAGAGAGAGAGAGAGAGAGAGAGAGAGAGAGAGAGAGAGAGAGAGAAATAGGTCCACATGTACTCAGATAGACAGAACGCACACACACACACACACACACACACACACACACACACACACACACACACACACACACACACACACACACACACACACATAGACGCACACACACATACATTGAAATAAACAAATTAATAAATCAATTCTAGTTGAGAAAAAAGTCAGAAATTATTATTTTTTGGGAGGAAGGAACTGAGAAAGAAAACCAGGAAGAGGAAGAGGAAGAGAAGAAGAAGCAGGAGGAAGAGGAGGAGGAGGAAGAAGAGGTAGTGGTAGTGGTGATAGGAAGGACAGCAAACAAGGCAAGAGAAAATACATAAGGGAAGAGAGAAAGGAAGAGAATAATGATGATAGACGGTTGGTAATGATGTAAATAGAGCAGATTTAAAGAGACGCACACACGCTTCCTGTATACACACACACATACACACAAACGCACATACACACATACGCACATGCACGGACATGCACTAGTTATCCCACCTACACATGCAATGGTAGCATGGATACATTGTGCATTCACACACACACACACACACACACACACACACACACACACACACACACACACACACACACACACACACACACACACATACAATGCATTATCCACACTCAATCAATCAATTAATTTTTCCATAAACGAGGCGAGGGAAACACAAAAAAAAGTACATATATTCACGTAAACAATTAGTCCTGAAATGCATCAAAATCATAGAGGAAATGAAAAAAAAATCCCCTTGTCACAAATTAATCCTGTTTTTAGAGCATTGAATCCTCTGTGAAATACGATTCTAGTACCACCCAAAGAGAGAGAGAGAGAGAGAGAGAGAGAGAGAGAGAGAGAGAGAGAGAGAGAGAGAGAGAGAGAGAGAGAGAGTGGACTTACCCTGGCAATAGGAGGAGTAAGGTGGAGGAAACAATGTAAAGGAAAATGTAGCTTCTTGTGGACGTCTCCATTTTTGTATTGACTGAAAAAAAGAGAGAAAAAGTATATTAGAAAAAAATCATAACGAATTAGTAATAGTTATAATAATAATAATGATGATAATAACAGTAATAATACTAATAATGAAACTAATAATGATGATAATAATGATCATAGTAATAATGATCATAATTTCCTGTTTTGAATTTTGTTTTTGGTGGTGAGAATCGAAACAAATGTTGAGTACTATTTTTGAAAGGGATAATAATGCACTAATATTTACTTCCATACAGCCAGCCACATACATACATACACACCTACATACATACATACATACATACATACATACATACATACATACACACATACACACATACATACATGCACACTCAGTCACTCATGAATATTCCATTAACAAGAATCTATTATTCCTTACACTTAGCTAATTAATAATGTATACATCATTATCTCATAGTTATCAGTACTTAGTTATATACAATTTATGA
Source organism: Cancer borealis (assembly GCA_036785275.1). Lineage (NCBI taxonomy): Eukaryota > Metazoa > Arthropoda > Malacostraca > Decapoda > Cancridae > Cancer > Cancer borealis. The sequence continues at coordinate 4,623 of JAXIVD010011211.1, forward strand.
ATATGATATCAGAAAGTACTTCCATAAAACTTTAATTAATCTATATAAACACACATTTGTTTTTCTTTGACCTTTTTCTCTCCCTTTTTTCTCTCGCACACTTTTTTCTCTTAATTATTTTCTCTCTCACTCTGTTTCACAATTGTGTAACATTTTACTGTATTTTCAAACTGTATTACTGCATCATTGAAACTTTCACTGTAAACCTAAGTATGGTGTTGTTATGTATGATGTATGCAGTGTATTGTGTATGTATTGTGCATTGTGTATTATGTATTATGTATTGTATTATGTATTGTGTATGTATTGTGTATTAAGTATTGTATTGTATTATGTATTGTGTGTATATTGTGTATGGTGTATTGTGCATTGTATTTTAGGCTACACTGCATTGTATTATTAGGCTACACTGCATTGTATTAATAGGCTACACTGCATTGCATTATTAGGCTACACTGTATTGTATTATTAGGCTACACTGTATTGTATTAATAGGCTACACTGCATTGTATTATTAGGCTACACTGTATTGTATTAACAGGCTACACTGCATTGTATTAAAAGGCTACACTGCATTGTATTATTAGGCTACACTGTATTGTATTATTAGGCTACACTGCATTGTATTATTAGGCTACACTGTATTGTATTATTAGGCTACACTGCATTGTATTATTAGGCTACACTGCATTGTATTATTAGGCTGCACTGTATTGTATTATTAGGCTACACTGCATTGTATTAATAAATGTGAGGGTTAATTAATAAAGTTGTTCCCAGGGTGTTGTATATTTTTTTCTTTGTGTATTTTTTCCTGAGTAGAGAGCAATTTGCATTTCTTGAATATATCGATTATTTCTTATAGAATATTATATATTTAGAGTGTAAAACGTTTTCGTAATGTGATATTGAGTTTTAAGTTAGTTTAAAAGGAATGAAGTGTATTTGTATCTATAATACGTATAATTCAGATTACACAACATGATGCAATCTCTATAAAAACATATATATATACCTGATATTTTTTTCATTTTATTGTATAAATTTCTACTCCAAGTTTCAATATACTTATTAATTATAATGTTATTACTATTTGTTCGCATATCTTAGATGTATATGTAGCTTAAGTAACATTAGATCAAATTATCTAAGAGAACACATGTCGGCAAAGTGGTGATACGGGATATTATAAATACTTATGAAAAGAAAGAAAACAGCAACTTATTCATGTGAGGTATTATAATGTCATACAATAAAGGATTGCAAAAGTATTTACTTCGCCAAAAGTAAAATATCAAGAATATGCAATTAACCGATGTATATTTTCTCAGATGTTTCTTCCGCCATATTTGAATATTTTTTTCTTTTAGAATTTAACAATTAAAACCATCTAACTGCAACAATACTACATAAAAAAATGATAAGATAACTAAAATCAAGTTGTAATCAATAACAAATAGTTATTAATATAACATTTATTTGCAGGAATAAATATTATATCCAGGTTGAGTGACTGATGGCGTCAGTGAGTCTCACGAAATGAGAGGGTGAGGTCGAGGTGTATTTCCCTCCAATAACTCTCCCCTAAACACATGGTTTCACGGCTTCATACAGGTAAGTTAAGTATATACAACACCCTTAACATTATATATCAACATAATTAACAGCGTAACGAGGCTAACAAGGCCATTAATAGCATATTGATGTTATTCACCATTCCCCATGGTCTCGATGATCACGCGCTGTACTCGTGATGATCAGCCATCACCTCCCCGAAGGAGCTGAGAGCTTATAGAGACGGATCTATGGGTAAGGGTGAGACACTCCACACATCACACACATCCATCCCCTTGCTCAAGGGGGACAGTAACCACTCCCTGGCAGTGAAACATCCTTAGTGATCTGAGTGGGCTTCGAACCCACGCCTTGCTTGTTAGAAGGCGAAGGCGTTAACCACTGACCCACGTGTGTGCATAGGCGCGATTTCGTGAATGAATATACCACCCTAACTTGAAGCCATTTTAGTGAGGGCCGGAGAGTCAACCCTAATAAGGCTCGTTTCACACGTGTCCACTCTTCGCAGTGGACGGCGCACGGCACGTCGTGGTGTGGGCGGCCTCGGCCGTCCATGTCCCGTACCTTCAGTTGCCTCAAATACCGATAATAATCACTAAATATGTTTTCAATATCTATAATAGGCTATAACTAATATATTGTCTCTACATACTAGTAACTAATCTAAGATTTCTGTATTGTCATTGAAAATTTGATATTGGTAATTAGGTAAATATTGCTATATCCTCTTTATATACCAAGTGCATCGTCTCAATACAATTATTTGCGTTCTAGTAATATGCGTAAAATGTATTATTATGGATTTAATTAAATGTTATAAATAATAACGTCGCTGTCGAGTCGAGACAGCGAAAGATCGACAAGTGTGAACGCGTCCACAGCGTGCCATGTAGGTAGGTACTCACGCCGTCCACGGCACTGCGTCAAATGGGCATCAAATGGCGCCGTGGTGACAACGGCAGAACGCCGTTCACGGTTAGTTAGTTAGTTAGAATAGTATTAACTTCTTTTTTTGATACGTTTACTAAACATTGTAGGGTCAGTGTGTGTATGTAATTATATTTGCATACGTGTGACGCAATAATGGTAAAAGGTATACATAAACTTAGTTATTATAATGTGGTGAAGTGAGTGGAGGGTGAATTATGTCTGTCTGTCTGTCACTCACTCAATCATTGTGTTACGTGCTACATACAAATGATCACCTGATGGACGCATGGAGATCGCTAACAATAACAGTTCATATCAATTCAATGCCATGATGAATGAATGTATGAATGAGGGAGGGACGGAGTGAATTAGGTAGTGTAATCCAGTTTAATTTAGTAACACAAGCAATGTTGATTATACATTATTTACGAGAGGAATGATTGGTAATATAAATAACTTGTGAATCACGTGACTGTATTAAGTATTACGTTAAGTTGTGTTGCTCAGTGAATCGTTGTGTTGAATGATATAATAGAGTAGGAAGTGAGTGTTACATCATAAGTTTAAAAATAATGAATTGAGTGCTGGGATATAAATAAAATAGTGTTTCATTAATAGGCAAGACTGATGTATTGAGTGTTACATATTAATAGTAACCTAATGAATTGAGTGCAGGAGTGTAGATGAAAATTAAATTACATAATGAATTTAGAGTAATGAATTAAATGATGGAACCTATAATTGCAGTAAACTCAATACTTCTATGATGACTTGTGGACGAATAGAGGAATAAGTGAGTAAACAATGATAATAGAGTGTGCTGTTACCGATACGCATCACGCACAGATATGTTCCTACCTTAAGAGATATTTCAAACAAGATTATGTACTAAATGAATACATCTAATGAGATAATAGAACTTTCTGTATCTCCTTGAGCAGAATGTCAAGGATTTAAGATCGAACCGTGACTGTATTAATTAAAGTGTAGATGTTTACCTGATACACTGTTGCCATGTAGCGTGTGACCTTGAGAGTACTAATAGAAAAGTGAGTGTGTAATTATATGGTTACTCTCCTCTGCCTTCATCGATGCAATTAACTATGGTCTATTTAGTAGCTAATTGATTATACTCGTTGGTGTAATGTAGCGGCAGTAACATGATCGCCTCAGAACAGGAAGTAAGTAATTATTGAGTATATAAGAGATTAACAAATTTTATTCCCTTTAATGTTTTGTTATTAAAGGATGTAAGTTGGTCTCTCTCTCTCTCTCTCTCTCCTCTCTCTCTCTCTCTCTCTCTCTCTCTCTCTCTCTCTCTCTCTCTCTCTCTCTTCTCATAAGTCATTAACCCTGTCTAAATGTGAGGGTAAAAAGGGCATTACTCCACTACTCCCTCATTCCTTAACCTGTACTCACTGATGTGGTGGTGGTGGTGGTGGTGGTGGAGGTGGAGGTGGAGGTGGAACAGAGGTGGATGGGGATGAAGATAGTGGGAAGGCGGACGGTCACCTCCTCACAGTCGCGTCTGGCACTGCTCAAGAGTGCCAACTGCGCCTCCACTTCCTTATATACTGGCCCTTCCCCCTGCGGAACACCACCACCACCACCACCACCACGTGACCAACCCTTGCTGCCGGCCCGCCCTACATAACTACACCCCTCCTCTCCCCTCCCCTCACATCCCTAACTGTCACTGCCCTTGTCGCTATCCATACACTCCCCTCTCCCTATTCCCTCTTTCCTGGTTGTTGCTCCCCTCTCTTACTGGGTGGTATTATGTTTATTTCCCTTTCCTTTCTTTCCCTTTCCCTTCTTTCCCTTCTCCCTCTATCTCCTCTTCACTTGTCTCACCACGTGCTTCGCCTCACCCTGTACTTCCCTTTACTTCCTTATTCCTCCCTGCGTGACTCCTGCTCTCTCTCTCTCTCTCTCTCTCTCTCTCTCTCTCTCTCTCTCTCTCTCTCTCTCTCTCTCTCTCTCTCTCTCTCTCTCTCTCTCTCTCTCTCTCTCTCTCTCTCTCTCTCTCTCTGGCCATCTTTCTTATCTCCTTTCTTATCTTTTCCTTTAACATTCTTTCCATCCGTTTCCTCGTGCTGTCAACCTTCCTTTGTCTGTTTCCCCTTTTTCTTTCCTTCTTATCTCTCTCCATGTGTCTTCTTCCCTTTCTCTGTAGCTTTTATTTTATTTTCTTTCTTTTCTAAGTCACAATTTTTATTTCCTTGCTTCTCTAAGTCACAATTTTTATTTCCTTGCTTCTCTAAGTCACAATTTTTATTTCCTTGCTTCTCTAAGTCACAATTTTTATTTCCTTGCTTCTCTAAGTCACAATTTTTATTTCCTTGCTTCTCTAAGTCACAATTTTTATTTCCTTGCTTCTCTAAGTCACAATTTTATTTCCTTGCTTCTCTAAGTCACAATTTTTATTTCCTTGCTTCTCTAAGTCACAATTTTTATTTCCTTGCTTCTCTAAGTCACAATTTTTATTTCCTTGCTTCTCTAAGTCACAATTTTTATTTCCTTGCTTCTCTAGGTGACAGTTCAAAGGAAATATGTTAGGTAATGTGTATTTAGGTAAGTGTAATTAATCAACATAACAAGGAAGAAATTATTTAAAAGTGAATTAATTAAGTAGATAAGTGAAATTTTTTTTTATATATATATACATTTTCTTGAACTTTTTCCATCTTTTTATGCAATTTTTTTCTTGGCCATAATAAAATTTTTTTTTTTTTTTTTTTTCAATTTAACCTAATTAATGCTGGTTAAGAGGACTATTTTCATGCTATATATTCTTTCCCCTTTTTTTCCACTCTTCCCCTTCCCTTTCCCCTCATCCTTACTTAGTCTTTCCCACATCTTTATTCTCCTCTTCTCATTCCTTCTCTCATCTCAGATTTTCCCATCAACCCTGGTCTTTCCCACATCTTTATTCTCCTTCTTGTTCCTACCCTACCCTGCTCTCTCTCTCTCTCTCTCTCTCTCTCTCTCTCTCTCTCTCTCTCTCTCTCTCTCTCTCTCTCTCTCTCTCTCTCTCTCTCTCTCTCTCTCTCTCTCTCTCTCTCTCTCTCTCTCTCTCTCAGATAAAGTAAAGGAGAGGAGTATGTGTAGATATTGTTAGGGTAAGAGAAACTTTGATAAAAAGATGAAATATGTAAGACTTTGCTTGGAATCTTTTCTAATCCTTTTATAATATTTTCAGTTATTCATTCACTCAAGGACAAGAAAACAACAACAACAACAACAACAACAACAACAACAACAACAACAACAGCAACAACAACAACAACAACAACAGCGACAACCTCAACCTTCAAGCCTTTACTATGATGAACTACACAAAATAAGCAAGGCAAGTGAATTACAACCTTTACCTAATTACTAGTATCAATACCATACCTATTCTAAAATACCTGTTCTTTCTGTTGGTACTGGGAGATGATAATCATAATAATAATAATAATAATAATAATAATAATAATGATAATAATGCTAAGACTAAGTACAGTATTTTTACATGTATATACTATAGTTTTATAAGTACTACGTTCCTTAAGTGGGGGGGAACTCAACCCAAAGCAAGTTTCGTTCTATACTACACAGTCAAGACTAAATAAAGTATATATTATTATTATTATTATTATTATTATTATTATTAATATTATTATTATTATTATTAGTAGTAGTATTAGTATTATTATTAGTATTAGTACTGTACCACGGGTTGTTGAGTCGTAACTACGCGCTGGCAAGGAATGGGGAATGTGAGGTGATGGTGTACTAGTAGTCACTGCCCAAGAGGACTGTTCAATTGGGCACGGGCATGAGGAGCTTGGTGAGGACAGCAGCGAGGTTGTGGCGAAGGGACTGTTATCTAGGACAGTGACTGATGTGTGTAATGAGAGAGAGAGAGAGAGAGAGAGAGAGAGAGAGAGAGAGAGAGAGAGAGAGAGAGAGAGAGAGAGAGAGAGAGAGAGAGAGAGAGAGAGAGAGAGAGAGAGAGAGAGAGAGAGAGAGAGAGAGAGAGAGAGAGAGAGAGAAACTACGTTCAACTTGTAAGATTGCCAAACCAAGACGTTATGCCAAAAAAACAAAAATATTAGGCCTATTTATTTTTTTATCTCCTTGTTAGCTTCACATGAGCCAGCTGAAGTTAACTTTGTTTGTGTATGATGTATAAAAAGTATGTTTCTTATATGTATTACCATTATATTAGGTACATGTTTCATAAGTATTATCAGTATTTTATTATTTATTTATCATTTATTAGTTATACTGTTAGTTAATACATCGTTAGTGCTAAAGGCTGCTGTATGACATTATTGTTGTTGAGTCTAACTATACATCACACAAGTAGGTTAGGTCAGGACAGGTCAAGCTTGGTTAGGTCAGGTCAGGTCAAGCTTGGTTAGGTCAGGTCAGGTTAGGTTAAGTTAGGTTTGGTCATGTCATGTTAAGTTTGGTTAGGTTAGCTTAAGGTAGGTCAAGGTTAGGTTAAGTTAAGTTAAGAATTTTAAATAAGTTAGATATTCTCCCACCAAATACGCAATTCTTATTATCATTCGTACTCAAAGCAACAAAAAGTAAACAGCTTCAACTAGTAACAAAAATAGAGCCAAAACATATAC
>JAXIVD010011213.1:5000-7500 GCA_036785275.1 Cancer borealis
GAAGCTACTGTGTCTGGGCTACTGTGTGGGGGCTTTCATTGCTACATGGAAAAGCAAGTGGGGGTCAGTCAGACGGAATTTAAGGTAACGAGGGACTGATCATCTCCACCAGTGCTGCCTAATGATGCTCATTACGCAAATTACTCCACCAGAAATTCATTAACAAATTATCGTTTCCTATCATTACAGGGCAGCTGGAGGGAGGTGGAGGTGGAAGAGTAGGCGGAGGAGGAGGTGGAGGAGGAAGAAGAGGTGGAGGAGGAGGTGGAGGGGGAGGAGTGGACACAATGGTCACTCTCCCACTCCAAACATGAGGACCCGACAAGAAGGAGGAGGAGGAGGAAGAGGAGGAGGAGGAGGAGGAGAGAAGGAGAAGGACGAGAAGGACGAGGGGAACAAAGAGTGCGAGGACGTGGGCAAGAGGAGAAGAATGAGAGGAATTCAAAGATGAGGACGAAGAGTAAGTAAGGAGGAGGAGGAGGAGGAGGAGGAAGAGGAGGAGGAGGAGGAGGAGGAGGAGAGGAGGAGGAGGAGGAAAAGGATTATGAGGAAACGGACGAGGAAAAACTGTGAGAGAGGAGATGAGGAATTCCTGACGAAGACAAAGACAGGAGGAACCAAGGCGAGGACAAGGAAAGAAGACAAAGAGGAAGACAAAGCGGAAGAAGAAGAAAAAGACGATGACAAGAACATGGACAATAACTAGAAAGAGACATGATCTCTCTCTCTCTCTCTCTCTCTCTCTCTCTCTCTCTCTCTCTCTCTCTCTCTCTCTCTCTCTCTCTCTCTCTCTCTCTCTCTCTCTCTCTCTCTCTCTCTCTCTCTCCGGCCCTTCCCATTCCTACTCTATTATGCTGCATTGTTTTTCCTACTTGTTTACTCCCAAAGCCTGCAATCGCCTGCCGCAACCACCTGGCTCCCACACGCCCCCCCCTCCACCCACGCCACCTCCATCCACGCCATCTCCACCCACGCCCCCTCCACCCACGCCACCTCCATCCACGCCATCTCCACCCACGCCCCCTCCACCCACGCCACCCCTTCCCCCAACCATCCATCCTCCCACGCCTGCCATGCATATATATCGAGTGACTTCGCTGGTATGGTAGGTATTCGTGGACCCAAATAAGCTTTCTTAAAGAGGAGAGACGTGTAGGGGGGTGTAAGGGGGGGGTAGGAGGGTAGGGGGGGGCGGGGGGGGGACACCTCAGAATGGCCACGAACACATTCAGCAACACGAAAAACCTCAAAGACGCAGAAGAAGAAGAAGAAGAAGAAGAAGCGAAAGAAGAAGTTTTAAAATGGTCCTTCTTCTCTTTTAGAACCTATCTCCCTCCCTCCCTCCCTCCCTCCCTCCCCCTCCCTCCCCTCCCTTCCTCCCTCCCTCCCTGACTCTCTCCCTCCGTCACCCCTCCGTCTCTTTCTCTCATTTCTTTTTTTTCTTAATTTCTTTCTTTCTTTCTATCTTTCACTCCATTTTTCTTTCCTTCTTTCTTTGTCTTTTTGTCTTTCTTTCCTTCTTTCCTTCTTTATTTATTTTTTCTTTTTCTCTCTCCTCCCTCCTCCTCCTCCCTCCTCCTCTACTTCCTCCTCCTCCTCGTGATCGGGTAAGGCCACTGGGCACCGTCAGCTTCATTTACATCTTCATTTTCAGAGGTATGTCAGGTGGCGTTGTGCCTGCCTGCGTTATTGGCAAGGCAGAGTGAGGCACAGAGGGGACGGCAGGGGAACGGCAGAGGGACGGCAGAGGGACGGCAGAGGGGACGGCAGAGGGACGGAGGGAAGGTGGGTGAGAGGGAGAGAGGAAGGGTGAAAAAAAAAATGAGGAAAGGGTAGATTGAGTAAAAAAAAAAAAGTGAGAATCGAGGGGTGAAACGAAAGAGTTGGATAAATAAAAATAGAAAAAGACAGAATATTGCAGAGGTTTTGGGATTAGAAAGGGGTAGTAGGAGGAGGAGGAGGAAGAGGAGGAGGAGGAGGAAAAGGAGGAGGAGGAGGAAGAGGAGGAGAGGAGGAGGCAAGGCAGGACGAAAGGGATGAAATAAAGTAAATAAATAAAGAGGGGAAAGAAAGATGAGTTTTAAAAAAAAGTTAAGATTGAGACGAAGAGGAAAGGAGACAAAAAAAAAAAAGGGTTGAGGTCAATTGAGATGGTCAGGATGAAAGGGAGAGAAAAAAAAAACTTGAGGTTAAGAAATAAATGAAGTGTGGAAAGGACAAGTATAATTAAGGAAAAAGAAAAAGGAGAAAGTCAAACGAACACCATTTGAAGGAGATAGAATGACGGTACACAGAGATAAAAGGTTCAAATAGGGATGAATAAAGGAAGGAAGGAAGGATGAGAGGAGAGATAGACAGGAAGGAAGGAAAGAAGGAAGAGGAGATAAACAGGAAGGAAGGAAGGAAGGATGGAAGGAAGAGGAGGGATAGACAGGAAGGAAGGAAAGAAGTAAGAGAGGAGAGATAGACAAGAAAGAAAGGAAAAGATTGATTGATTGAT
>JAXIVD010011214.1:0-7500 GCA_036785275.1 Cancer borealis
GTGGTGTGTGTGTGTGTGTGTGTGTGTGTGTGTGTGTGTGTGTGTGTGTGTGTGTGTGTGTGTGTGTGTGCAGAAGGAAAATGATAATAATAACAGAAGTACCTACATGTGTATACCTTTCATGTGAGTTCAAACGATGATTAAACCTTTGTCATGTCATTTGAGATAGATAGATAGATAGATAGATAGTTAGATAGTTAAAGAGCGAGAGTAACCATCCACCTCCTTGCCTTACCTACCTTCCTTCACCCACCTTCCTTCCTTCCTTCCTTCCTTCAACACCACCACCACCATCACCAATACACTCACTCCCGTCAGAGAGCCGCCGAAATCATTAGCGGGAGAAAATCACACTCTAATCTCAACATTGGTGGAGATAGTCTGGAGCATGTTAGCATTCTCATTCTCACTCGTTCCCGCTCGTTCCCGTCGGTGGAGGAGCTTGAAAACCCTCGTCGTTACCTGGCGACAAACGTGCTCCCTTTAACTCGGATCGTCGCTTTAGGTAATTACGTTCTGAAGCGACCCTGTGAAAGGAGGAGTAAGAGAGGGAAGGTGATAATAAGGAGGTGGAGGAGGAGGAGGAGGAGGTGGAGGAGGAGGAGAAGGAGGAGGAGGGAGGAGGAGGAGGAGGAGGAGGAGGAGGAGGAGGAGGGGAGGAGGAGGAGGAGGAGGAGGGGAGGTTAGACATCTCTGTATTCCTCGACTGTATTTGGGAAGAACTGAAGGAAAATCTTAAAGGTGATATTGATTTGGTGGAAGCCGTTTCTCAGGCTTGATTATGAGAGAGAGAGAGAGAGAGAGAGAGAGAGAGAGAGAGAGAGAAGAGAGAGAGAGAGAGAGAGAGAGAGAGAGAGAGAGAGAGAGAGAGAGAGAGAGAGAGAGAGAGAGAGAGAGAGTAAATATGTGAGTAAATAAATAAACAGGCAAAGTCTTTCTGCCGCCCCACCGTCTTCACGTGCTGAAAATAATACTGTTTTCTCTTTCTCAAACTATCTCTTTTGTCTTGCTTCTCACTTCTTACTTCCTTTCTTTCTTTATCACTGTCTTTCACGCTTTCCTCCACTTCCTCCACTCTCGTGTTCTCCCTTCTCCTTACTCCCTTCTTCCCTTAATTCTCCCTCTCCTCTCTTCTGCTCTCCTCCCCTTTCCTCCCTAAGTGACCCCATTCTTCTCTTTCTCCACTCCATTTCCTCTCGTACCCCCTCCTCCTCCTCCTCCTCTCCTACCCTCCATCTCTCTCTCTCTCTCTCTCTCTCTCTCTCTCTCTCTCTCTCTCTCTCTCTCTCTCTCTCTCTCTCTCTCTCTCTCTCTCTCTCTCTCGTCCCTGCCTCAGTCCCAGGTGACACAGGTAGATGATGATCGGTGGACCCCTACAATTAGGTAATCACAGGTAAAAAGCCACCGGCCACCTGTTAATTGGGCGCCGCTTAGCCTTACCGTTCTGGCTTCACCCTCACTTGCTTCAGGGGTAATGTTTCCTTCTTTATTTTCCTTTTGTTTTGTATATTTATGTTGTGTGTATGTATGCGTGTGTGTTTTTATTTTTTGTGTTGTTCTTCCTTTTTATTCTTTTGTTTTGTTTACTATACATCTTCTTTCCACCTTTTTTCATTGATTCTTTTTCGTTTCTGCTTCTTTTTCCTCTTCTTTTTTACGTTTCACTTCTCTTCTTTTACATACGTAGTCCTCCCTGTCATTTTCGTGCTCGTCGTTGTGGTTCTCCTCCTCCTCCTCCTCCTCCTCCTCCTCCTCCTGCTAGTTCCCTTTCTTTCTTTCTTCCTCTCTTATTCCTTCACAAATTCCAGGGAGGAAGCACGGAGGAGGCAGAGGAAGGCATCGCTTCCTGTTTGTCAAGAAGCTGTCAGGCTTGACGCATCAGTTCTCTGCGTGTGTTCCTCTTCCTCTCTCCTCCTCTTCCTTCCTCTTCCTTTCCCCTATCTTCCTGCCTCTATTTTCCTTCCCTATATTCTTATGTCTTTCCCCACATGCAGTTTTCTTTTCTTCCGTTCTTATTTTCATAGTTTCTTTTTTCCGTGCTTTCCACTGACTTCTCCTTTTCTCTTTCTCTCATTAAGTTTTCCTGATTTCTTTCTCACCTTCCCTGTTCCTTGCTATATATTTCTTTTCTTTTTACCTTCTGGCTGCTATTATATTTCTTCTTGCATTGTTTTTTTGTTTCTTTTATTATCCCCCTTCTCTCTCTCTCTCTCTGTCTATTTTTCCTTACACACTTCGCCCCACCAACCCTCGTCTCTCTCTTTCTGTCTTTTTCCGTTTCTCTCTCTTTCTCTCTTTCTCTCCTCGTTGCTTTCTCTCCTTTAATACATTTCCTTACCCAAGAATGCTACCACCCGCCTTCCTCTTCACCCAACACACTTTTCCTTCCTTTCCTCAGCCACAACGCCAGCCAGCAAGCCCCTCACGCACCCCTCCCTAAAAACACACCTTTCCCTCCTCTTTTTTTTCTCCCTCTTCCTCCCCCTCGCACGCACTTCTCCTCTTCCTTCATTTCCCCTCCTCCCCACCCTCTGCTCCGCCACACTCACGCTTATCTAATCCATCAAGGTAAGCACCGACTAGTGACATGTCACGTGATTCATAATGATTAGGAGACACGTTGAGGCTTACCTGCCCGCTGCCCTGACAAGCTCGTCACACCTGCTTCCTTATCACCGGTGTGGATGGCCTTGTGTGTGTGTGTGTGTGTGTGTGTGTGTGTGTGTGTGTGTGTGTGTGTGTGTGTGTGTGTGTGTGTGTGTGTGTGTGTGTGTGTGTGTGTGTGTGTGTGTATTTTTTTTTCACCCCCTCCCAAGCCCATTTCTATCTGTGCCTGCGTGTTTTTGTGTATTAATATTTCAACAAGTGTACGCCGAAGTGTGTATAGCTGGTGTGTGTGCGTGTGATATTGTGGACGGCTGCGTGTTTGTATTGGTGTGTGTGTGTGTGTGTGTGTGTGTGTGTGTGTGTGTGTGTGTGTGTGTGTGTGTGGCGTCGTTCTCTATAGCCTACACAAAACCATTATCACTACAAATGGTCTCCTCTCGACACACGTTATAATTACGACCATATGTAGATCAGACTGATATATGGAAGGTAGTTCTGATGGTCTTTGCGTGGGAGTGTGAAGAGACGAGGAAGGAAGGAAGGAAGGAAGGAAGGAAGGAAGAAGGAAGGAAGGAAGTAGGGAGTGAGTGAAAGAGGAACAGGAAGAAAGGGAAAGAGAGGAGGGTGTTGGCGTATCACCTTAGAGAGCCACGCCACACCCAGGAGAGAAAGCGAGGGGAGGGGAGGAAAGGGTGGAGAGGGGAGAGAGACAGGCAGGGAAAGAGAAGGGGAAGGAAAGTCGAGGGGAGCTGAGGCCCCTGCGTTGGCTTTGGTGCAGGAATGTCCTTAGAAAATCACATCCAAGAGTGGCGAGAAGGAATGAGGGAGAAGAAAAAAAAAGAGAGAGAGAGAGAGAGAGAGAGAGAGAGAGAGAGAGAGAGAGAGAGAAGAGAGAGAGAGAGAGAGAGAGAGAGAGAGAGAGAGAGAGAGAGAGAGAGAGAGAGAGAGAGAGAGAGAGAGAGAGAGAGAGAGAGTGAGACTGGAGAAAGGAAGGTAGGGCAAAAGAGGCGAACAATGAGGAGGAATGTAAAAGACCATGGAAGAGGGGAGAGAGAGAGAGAGAGAGAGAGAGAGAGAGAGAGAGAGAGAGAGAGAGAGAGAGAGAGAGAGAGAGAGAGAGAGAGAGAAAGGTGAGGAAAAGGAGAAGAGGTAGTAAAGAGAGAAAGTGGATGGAAGAGAGAGATAAAATAGAATTGGTGTAGAAGGAAAGAGAGGAGGGAGGAAATAGGCGGCGCTACAGAGGTGACAGTGGTGCACATGTACTACCTAGACGAAGGCTCTAAAAAAGAAGAGAAATATAAGTGGTCTATAAAGGAGGTCAATATTCCCTATAATAATGTGTCCCTATCTCCCCCCGTCAGGTCCAGCAACACAATGTATGTATGTATAGTATGTTATGTATTAAGGAAATCCTCCCATGTATCTATATATTCACTCATAATGTTTATATATTAATTTGTTATCATTGTAATCAACTAATGAACACAATAACTACGTATGTGTCTCACCCCCTTATCTCTCTCTCTCTCTCTCTCTCTCTCTCTCTCTCTCTCTCTCTCTCTCTCTCTCTCTCTCTCTCTCTCTCTCTCTCTCTCTCTCTCTCTCTCTCTATTTGCACACTGCTTCTATTATCTCTGGTTGATGTATATCCTTATATGTTCTTACTTACACATTTATATCTCTCTCTCTATTATCTGGTGACATGTAGGCTGTTAATGGTCTATTTAACTACATTGGATAGGTTTACCAAGAATCTGTTACGCATTACACTTCGCTATTGATTTTATTACGTAGCTAAAATCACTTGGTGGATGTTTTAAAGGAGGAGGAGGAGGAGGAGGAGGAGGAGGAGGAGGAGGAGGAAAGGGAGATGAGAATAGAGTGGAAAGGAGGTGAAAAGGAAGGAAGGAAGAAATGAGGAAGGGGAGAAGGGAAGGGAAGGGAAGGGAAGTGATGGGAGAGGGGGGGCTTGGGGAAGTGTTCTGGTAGGCAGGGCGAGTGTCTGTCATGAATATCTGATGGAGGGCGAGGGAGAGGCCAGTAGTTACTTACCTACATGGAAGGGAGGCACGAGCAGTGACTTAGTGTTATTGTTATAGCTGTCATTATTATTATTATTATTATTATTATTATTATTATTATTATTATGATGATTATTATTATTATTATTATTATTATTATTTTCTATATCATACTAAAATGTAACCTGGCTTTATTCTATCTTTTCTTCTCTCTTTCTTTCCTTTTGGTTTCTTTTCCAAGTTCATTAACACTTCCTCCTCTTCACCTCCTCTTCTTACCTTCATTCTCCTACTCTTCTTCCTCTCCCTCATCCCTTTTTTCTCTTATCGGTTTCCTTCTCATTGCTCCTCCTACCCTTTTAACTCCTCCACCCTCCTCCTCCTCCTCCTCCTCCTCCTCCTCCTCCTCCTCCTCTCTCCTCCTCCTCCTCCTCCTCTTCTTCTTATTTATCCCTCTCTCTGCCACCTTATTCCCACTGTCATCCACTTATCTTCCTCTGTCACTTCTTTATCTCTTATTCACGTACCCATTCCTTTACCGTCACCCATCCTGGCTACCGTTACCATTCCACAACATTTCGTCACCGCTTATACTACCCTTCTTACCCTTCCCCCTTATCCCCCTTCCGTCACAACACCTTCTTTTCCTTCCGCAACGCCCTGTCACTCTGCCACATAGCTCCTTTCACCCTTCGGTCACCTCTCTTTATCCTTACTCACCCCTGGTCCCTGCTCCGTCACCCCTGCTCCGCCACCCCTGCTCCGCCACACCCCACCGTCGACACAGGCCACAAATCGCCGTCCCTGAGGCGGTAACGGGGTGTTATGGACGCTGTATGCTTCACGGATTGTTTTTACTGAACGAAAACTGGAATTATTGTCTAGTTTATGGCGTCGGCCGACCTTCAGCTAACTCGTAAAGATCAACGTCGAGGGAGTTACGAGCACGCCGTCGTCTTCCGAATTTTTAGGCAAATTTACCAAGTTTCGGCTCCATATTCGGGACATTGACTCCTACATGTGTGTGTGTGTGTGTGTGTGTGTGTGTGTGTGTGTGTGTGTGTGTGTGTGTGTGTGTGTGTGTGTGTGTCTGTTTGTGTGTGTGTGTGTGTGTGTGTGTGTGTGTGTGTGTGTGTGTGTGTGTGTGTGTGTGTGTGTGTGTGTGTGTGTGTGTGCGTCCTAGTACACACACACACACACACACACACACACACACACACACACACACACACACACACACACACACACACACACACACACACACACACACACTGAGGGTTAATACAGGACAGAGGTTTACACAAAGGGGAGTGAGGAAATGAGTGAGTGAGTGAGTGAGTGAGTGAGTGAGTGAGTCATGCACTGCCTGATGCACTAAGGATGAGTTTTGCACCAACACACTACGCAGCGGCAGCAGTCTTGACAGAGAGGCGGGCGGTGCAAGGCTTGGGCAGATGGTGGCCCCGATGCTAACTGTGTCTTGAAGCTGATATAATTGTCGTCTGTTTTAGCTATATTACATTTTATTAGTTTCACCTTCAGCTCCTTTGTGCAGGGTTAACAGGACTTACAGTGTATCCTAGCATCCTGTTGTTGTTGTTGTTGTTGTTGTTGTTGTTGTTGTTGTTGTTGTTGTTGTTGTTGTTGTTGTTTTGTATTGTTTAGCTTGATTGCGTTACGGAGTCGTTGGTAATTTCCTTGTTACGTTGATGTTACGTTACGGTGGTGTTGGTGTTGTTGTATCGTGACTCTACATATATATCATGAGAGAGAGTGTGTGTTTGTTTATCTTCTTGTTATGTTGGTGTTATTAAGTTGATGGTATTGTTGGAGGATTGAGTTTGAGTGTGTAACAGGAATTAAAGGAGTGGCTGGCTATCTATCCCCTTTGTTACGTTACATTGCATTGCCTGTTGGTTAGTAACACGTCGCTGCCTTCCCTCTCTACAAACAGGGTAGTAAGGGAACGTTATGCTTTCTCATAGGCAAGCACCGTAACATGATACTCGTATATTTAACAGGAATTACCCTTATCTATGTATGTCCGATGTAGAGCTGTTATTACAGTGTGTTTTAAATGATTAGAAAAACAAGAAAGGAAGGTAGAGAAGGAGGAGAGAAAAGGAGGAGGAGGAGGAGGAGGTGACAGGAAGAAAAAATAGAAGTATGAGGAAAGTGAGAAGAAATTGAAGATCATAGGAAGAATAAAAGGATCAGGAAGAAAAGGACACATATTACTGTAAACAAAATGATTATTTGAGCTGTGTATAGACGGAATTTAAAGGCAAAACACGTGGATATTTTCTCCATGAGAGAGAGAGAGAGAAAAAAAAAGAAGTAATTACAGTGATACATTACGAGAAAGAATTGCAACACAAAAATCGAGGCGACACAGCAACAATATGAACAAAAAAACATTAAAAACAAAAAATATAACTTTCATTTTCCTTCCACGTCCAGTCAGTCCTTTCGATGTTCTTTCTCTTCTTTTTCCTGTTTTTCTCTCCCTTCCACATTCTTCTTTTTTTTTTTTTCGCTTCTGACCATTCCCTGGAGGCCCCTTAAAAATGAGATTACAGTGGTAGATTATGAGCAGCGGGAGGGGGAGGAGGGGTAAAGGGGTGTGAGTGGGAGGAGGAAGGGGGTGTGAAGGGAAAGGGGTGTGAGGGAAAGGGGGGAGGGGTGTGTGAGAGGGAGGGGAGAGGGGGTGTGAGGCAGAGCGGCTCTAAACTAGTGGAAATGAGGCAGTTAGTGAACCGCCTCAGCTGCCTGCCTGCCTCCCGCCCGTCTCAGCCTGTCTTTAATTAGTTTATTATTACTACTTTTTTTTATTTCTAAGTGTATACTCAATTTCATGGTTTCCGTTCCGTGT
>JAXIVD010011214.1:10000-11754 GCA_036785275.1 Cancer borealis
CGAATGAGGCATCTCGCTGCCACCTTGTCTCCCTGTCTGAACTACACACTAGATTCTGTGCCTCCCACACTTGCGGTATTAGAGACACTGTTCATTTTCGTCTCCAGCCCATCACTTGCTATCCTCATTAGGTAAAATGTGGCGGGAAAAACAAAATAAATATATGAAGGTATCCGTCCGAAGAAAGCCAAACGAGAAATGTGAGAGAGTTGTCCCGGCACACAGGTGTTTGCCGAGTGTTCACGTGCTGTGTTTCTGACTGTACTTACCTGTCTTCACTCTGCCATTACGGGTAACGTTTGTGTCTCAACGCAGGTACTGTATTGTGAAACATGTGGAAATACACCTGTGTTGGATAATGATTTTTCTTTTTCGTAGCTTTCTTCACAAAACAAAGGCTGCACTCACAGGCAAATATAACGTGATATTCATACAAGTACTTCGTCGTATACACCTGCGAATATTGTTGTTGCTTTTATTATTACTAAGGTGATGTGCTAGTATTTGGGGCCACACTAAGCAGGCTGGTGAGATTTAAGTAGGCTGGCTGGTGCCTGAGTGGAGTGGAGTGGGCAGCTGGAGGTGGCCGCCCAGGGGCACCACCACGCCTTCCAACAAGGACGAAGGGCCAGTGTGTGCAATTATCCTCGGAGGTGATAATGGGGTAGTCCTTGTCCAACCTTTGAGGAAGTCCTGAATCTTACCTTTGTGACGGTGGTGCTTAGTGTGTTTCCTTGGCGGTGTGTGTGTGTGGGGGGAGGGGAAGGTGACGGTATCATCATGCTCCACCACCGCTCATCACCAATAACGATCACTTTTAGGTGTTGCGAAGGTGCTTTTTTCTTGCCTCGTATTACCTGATTTGTTTTTTGTACTTTGCTTCCTGCCACTGATGGGAAAAGCCGAGAGGACAGAAGCGGAGGTGGAGGTGGAGTAAGGGGAGACGGAGGGTGTCGAGTCAGCTCAAGGCCAGACAGAGCTTCACTTTCCTTGACAGACCCTCAATAAAACCTTCTTCCACTCCTCTCTCTTCTCTCCCTTGTACATTTCTTCCCCTCGTGTGTGCAGGGAAGAATGGAATGTCTCAAAACAAGAGTAGAAGGTGTGAGAAGTAAGACTTAAAAAAAAAACATACTAGAAATTAAGTTTAAGGCGTTTTTTTAATATATTAGTCTTTATGGCAGGTATATTTTCAGAACAAGAAGGGCACAACGCGACCACATATCGGCAACGCCAGCACGATTTCCCTCCACTATAGTTTTTCACTTATAACTTTTGATAGAGTCAGAGTTTGGGGGAATTTCACATATTTTTTTTTCGTCCAGGTTTTCTACTAACCATTACACGTCGAATGGTGTTGGTTTTATGGCCAACTTGACCTTATAGTTGATAGTAAAGAGACAGACAGACAGACAGTACTTTTGGTAATATACTAGATACATGTGATTATAGCTTTCTTCCCTTCCATTACTTCTCATTTAGTGGTAGAATGCATTTTGGCCCAACATATAATAATCATGGTGGAAGCTATTGGACAGTTGTTATCTGTCTGTTTATTTATCTTCCTCCTCTATTCACACCAACACATCCTCTTCTCATTCTCCTCCTCATTCTCATTCTCTTTATAACACCTGCCTCACCTCACTTTCCTAGACATTATCATTTGTTCCCTCCTCCTCCTCCTCCTCCTCCTCCTCCTCCTCCTTCTCCTCCTTCTCCTCCTCCTCCTCCTCCTCTCTCCTCCTCCTCCTCCC
>JAXIVD010011215.1:10000-11752 GCA_036785275.1 Cancer borealis
TAGAGGTTAAGGGAGGCGGAAGGAAGAAAGGAAGGATTAATGAGTGCCAGGTATGCAGAGAGGTGTGGCACTAATACAGTGTGGCACCAGCATGGCATACATACTCCTTCGACCCCTTCCCCCCCAACACACACATACATAATCCAATCTCACAATAACCTCCCTACCTTCCTTTTTCAAAATACCACAAAGAAATATAACCAATCGAAATACATTACTATTTAACTTGTCCTCGTGTCCCTGAGAGCTGCGAGACCAGACCAGGCGAGGCGAGGCGAGGCGGGAGGAGGCTCAACGTCCCCCAAAACTTTATTAATTACCAAGGCGGAGCGTGTTGCCTGCTTGGGGCGTTGAATCATTACTTTACATCAACTGAGCAGGAAATGACCATTGACTCACTGCTTGCCTAGCGCGAGAAGCAGAATATTAGCCTCTTGGATCCTGCTAATTAACTGCTAGCGAGTGTTTTCTTCCCCTGCCTCTTCTTGTGATAAGCCTCATTCGCCTCAGAGATTCACCAAACCCAAAAATGCAAGGATGAGTCGCTCGTTTCCTTCATTGACAAAAGGCGGAGGGCGTGAGGAAGACTGAGGAGGGGAAGGCTTATGGCTGCTCACCTCGACTCCAAGCTGGCACGCACACCACCACCTCGCTGCCCAAGGAGGAAGGGGAAGGAGGGCAAGGAGAGAGGGGAGGATAGGGTGGGAGGCTGAAGAGCACGTTGGCTTCATCTTTCGCATAAAGAGATGATTAGGTGCATTTTTTAGCCCAACTCTCGCACTCCATCTCGCTCTCTCTCTCTCTTCCTTCGACCCTCCCTCTCCCTCCCTCCCTCCTCATCCTCCCCCCCGCTCTCGTCTCCATCCCTTCTTTTCTCTCACCCCTTTTCTCTTTCTGTTTATCCCTTTCACTATTCTTGTATGCCTCCTCCTCCTCCTCCTCCTCCTCCTCCTCCTCCTCCTCCTCTCCTCCTCCTCCTCCTCCTCCTCCTCCTCCTCCTCCTCCTCCTCCTCCTCCTCCTCCTTTCTTTTCTTTCATTCCTTTTCCTTTCATCGTCCATATATATTTTATTTATTTTTTTTTTTTTTTATGCCATTTGAATACGTTTTAATGATTTTTTTTTTCTTCATACATGAGCAATTTATTCTTTTTTATGATCTATATGCAACACTTGATTTCGTCTCTGTGCAATTCAGTCAAAAAACAAATGCAGCGCGACTATTATTATTAATATTACTATTATTATTGTTATTATTGTTATTTTTATTATTATTATTATTATTATTATTATTATTGTTATTATTATTATCATCATTATTTTATATTCGTTTGTGTCTGGTCGTTAGAATTTATTATCGCTTAGTTTATTCATTCTCACATCCATTTATTTATTTATCAATGCATTACATTATTTATTCATGGATGCTTGCTTCTATTGCGTTTAATATATTGTGCTACCCTTCTCTCTCTCTCTCTCTCTCTCTCTCTCTCTCTCTCTCTCTCTCTCTCTCTCTCTCTCTCTCTCTCTCTCTCTCTCTCTCTTCTCTCTCTCTCTCTCTCTCTCTCTCTCTCTCTCTCTCTCTCTCTCTCTCTCTCTCTCTCTCTCTCTCTCTCTCTCTCTCCTCTCTCTCTCTCTCTCTCTCTCTCTCTCGTATGATTTATGTATTCTTCCTCTCTTTGTTGCCGCTCGACTATTGCCTCGCCTTCCCTCTCATCTATCTGCCCTTCATTCTTTCCCCTCTCCTTTCCCCT
>JAXIVD010011216.1:10000-11750 GCA_036785275.1 Cancer borealis
ATTGAATTACACTGCTTTGTGGTTATTATAATCATCATCATCATCATCATCATCATCATCATCATCATCATCATCATTCACCGTCACTACTATTAATTACTTCCATTGTTCCTCTGCACGTCACTCTGAGTCTAACAGATGACAGGTTATGTGCAGTAATGAATGACTTTCAATTCCTTAACACCAGACAAAAGGTTTCCCAGTCTAAACACAACGCCATGGAGTGTGATGCAGACTTGGGTGGGGCGCTGAGACCAACGGGGAAGGAAGTGATTTTATTTCAGGAAGCACGCCACTAATGTAACAGCAGAGTATTAATCGTACACTCTTATACTGTGAGAGAGAGAGAGAGAGAGAGAGAGAGAGAGAGAGAGAGAGAGAGAGAGAGAGAGAGAGAGAGAGAGAGAGAGAGAGAGAGAGAGAGATATTAGGTGGGGAAAAATCCTATAAGCAATTGAGGGCATAATTCCTCCTTCCCTCCCTTCCTCCCCTCCCTCCCTTCCTTCCTTCTTTCCTTCCTTCCTTCTTTCCTTCCATCCATCCATTCTTCCATCCTTCCTTCTTTCCTTCCTTTCCTCCACTTCTGCCTCCACTCCTTCACTTCCACACCACATGGGAAATAATAATACATTCTCCTGGTCCTTCTTTACTCTCTTATTTTCCTCATTTCACTTTTTTCCCCTCCTCTCTCTTCCTCTTCTCTTCCTCCTCTTCCTTCCTCCAGAATTATTTAGCTACTTCGCTTTTGTTCCTGTTCTTTGTCTTCCTGTTAATCCTCTTTTTTCTCCACTTACCACGCCGTCTCCACGAGTTAAGTCTTATCAGTAATCCTATTTCCTCCAACTCTCTTCTCTTCCTCTCCTCCTCCTCCTCCTCCTCCTCCTCCTCCTCCTCCTCCTCCTCCTCCTCCTCCTCCTCCTCCTCCTGTACCTTCTATTTATCTCAATTCCTTGCTTCGTTCTTCTCTTCTTCCCTCTCCTTCCACACCAACACACACTCACACAAACCCTTTCTTTCTTTCCTTCCTTTCTTCCTTCTTCGTATTTCAGTGACAACTATCTTATTTTCTCTTCTACTCTTCTTCTTTCTGCTCCTCAACCTCCTACACTCCCTCGCAAAGAGCTAATTCTTCCTTTCTCCTCCTCCTCCTCCTCCTCCTCCTCCTCCTCCTCCTCCTCCCTAGCAGAGAATGACACCACGCACAGAAAGTAGCAAAAGTTTTCCTACTCAAACTTTTCTTCACTTTTTTTCTTCAGGTAAATGACTGTGGCTGAGAATTTTTACGTAGACATATCAAGCAGACTAGACAGCCTCTATGTCATTCTTCTTCTTCCTCCTCCTCTTCCTCTCCTCCTCCTCCTCTTCTTCTTCTTTCTGCCTTGTGAACACCATTACAAAACCTCATCGGATCCCATTGAAAAAAACATCCTAATTCAGATTTCAATATAGTATTTATTTTGCACATGATTTGGTTTTATTATTATTATTATTATCATCAGAATTATTATTATTATCATTATTATTATTATCATTACTATCATCAGTTAACGTTGTTTATGTTTACCCAATTAGCACTACACGAGGATAAAAGGAATTTTAAAGCGAAATAAGGAAAGAAAAAATAATCTCACTCAAGCTTCAAGAACAAAGGAAATAAAAGAAGAGAAGAAAAAAAAAGGAGGAAAAACACTGAAGCCGTAATTTCCCTCAACGCATTTTTCTCTCCTCCTCCTCCTCCTCCTCCTCCTCC
>JAXIVD010011218.1:0-11747 GCA_036785275.1 Cancer borealis
ACAACAACAACAACAACAACTACAACAACAACAACAACAACAACAACAACAACAACAACAATAACAACAAAAACAACAACACAATAACAACAGTGTCGCCCCTATAACCACACTTTGCTTTGCTGGATTCATAATGTTTTGTGTTTTAACTTAACAAAATTTAATCGAAAATATTTTGACAAGTGTGTTCATTGAAATAGTTCCGCTGATTGGAAGGATCGCCACGACGCCCTAGTGTTCAAGTTTTGTTTGGAGTTTTTGGACACCTTCAAAGTAAATGTACTGTTTTCTTTGTCATCAATCAATTGTTTATATCATGTTCGTATATCAATTAACATCAATGCAAGTATGAAAAGCTACTCCAAAGAACATTTTAATACCTGTCATAGTCATTTTAGCATCATTCACACGTGGCAGGAACATCTTCACCACCACAACCACCATCACCACCATCATCATCATCACCACCACCACCATCACCATCACCACCACCATCACCATCACCACCACCACCACCACCACCAACACCACTTCTATATAAATGTATCCCTTCCTCCACCAGTAGCCAGCCACACTCCCTTTGCCTGCCCACTACAGCCCCACAACTAAAAGAAAAGAGTTTAATCGTCCTGGTGTCTGTGGCCACTAACACGTTTCACCACTAGTAACCTTCACCAACATACCCAAAAGCCTTGTCCAACACCAATATATAGACATTCTCTCTCTCTCTCTCTCTCTCTCTCTCTCTCTCTCTCTCTCTCTCTCTCTCTCTCTCTCTCTCTCTCTCTCTCTCTCTCTCTCTCTCTCTCTCTCTCTCTCTCTCTCTCTCTCCTCTCTCTCTCTCTCTCTCTCTCTCTCTCTCTCTCTCTCTCTCTCTCTCAAACTAACCACTCAGCCACCTTCTTCCTCTTTTTCTCTCCACTAACAACCGTCATTTTCTTAACTCTGTACAGGAGGCGCAGTCTAACATCACGACAGTTGTGCTGCAGAACGTATCCCACGCCACCACCGGAGGCTACAAGTGCGAGGTAGTGGCTGATCATCCAACTTTTGAAAAGGACTCGCAGCTCAAGAACATGGATGTTATAAGTAAGTGGGAAGTTCCGTAATTAAGGCGACTATAAAACTATGTGTATTATTCAACATATCTCTGCAGGTTAGGAACGTGTTCGCTTCTTGGTACAGCAGGTGAAGCAGGTAATGTTGCGAGTGTTTAGTCATCAAAGTTTCTGCTAATGACAGGTTTATGATGCATTGATCTGAATGTCATGAAAGTAATGAGTTGAGTCACAGTAATTATTCGCGTTACTTGATTTACTTAGAAGAGTTTTCAAATGCATTTCACAGTTCGTTAGTCGGAGTTTTCCTAAGCATTTTTATAATTTTGCAAAGTTAATATTAATGAAGGAATGGAAACATAATAAAAAGTTTTACGAGAGTAGTAACTCAGATTTTTAGATGATTTTCATGTTTAACTGCTTGGATAACAATTAGTGCAAGGAGGAGCAGCATAATTGATTACTCTTATACGGTGGGCGTCGACATTAGCATTTAAAACAATAGGATTTATGGTTCTTTGCCTTTGAATGTTGATAATAACTTTCACGTTACACAAATTCGCCCCAGAAGCCGTGGATAAGAATGGATGCACAAACCATCCCGACAAGTGTGGGCAGGACAATGGTGACTACAACCGCCACAGAAAACGCCGTGTCCACCCGTCTCATTCTATTGCAATGAAAAGCCTGTCTTCTCCTGTCAGACTCTTGCATGATTACTTTCCCGAAAGAGAGTTTCAGATCACAGCGAAAGTTGAGGAAATTTAATTCAGAAATATTTCCCCCTTGGAGAATTTATGGGAGTGAAGGAAACTATGCATTTTCTTGGCCATATTCCCCATGTTGCCGCCTCTATATAGTTAGTGCATGAAAGGGAATTAAGTAAAACTCTGACTTGTGCGAGACTTTCGGCGACTTAGGAAATATGGGATTGTGAATTATAAAATTTTCACTAAAGAAAACAGATGGTTTCCCTCTTTATTTTTTTTCATAGGAAACTTTAGCTTCAGTGGCGCCGTAATCAGAGTTTTAAATGGTTCCCACTTCTTTCTCAAAGCCAACTCACGCTTGCTGCCTGCCTGCCTGCTACCCTGCCTCCCTGCTATCCTGCCTCCCTGCTACCCTGCCACCCTACCTCCCTGCTACCCTGCCACCCTGCCTCCCTACCTCCCTCCAGCCCGGCCAGGAGGGAGTGGGGAGTAGCAGCACGTCATTTTACATAATTTTCTTTTACATATTATCTGACTTCCCACAACGCATTCAAACACATCGTAATCTCAGAAAACTGTTATTGGAATATTTTTACTTCTCTCTCTCTCTCTCTCTCTCTCTCTCTCTCTCTCTCTCTCTCTCTCTCTCTCTCTCTCTCTCTCTCTCTCTCTCTCTCTCTCTCTCTCTCTCTCTCTCTCTCTCTCTCTCTCTCTTTCTTTTGAGTGGTTTGAAACTATGAAAGAAACCAGTATAAAAAAAGGCAGACATATACACATAGGTAGAAACAGACAGACAGAGAGACAAACACATACATACATACATATACACATATACATACTGAAAGGCTGGCAGGTAAGACACACAAAGACAGAAACATAAGGCGACACATAAAATAAAACATTTACCATATATATACAGACACCAAGACAGAGGAAGCAAGACAGACAAGCGCACTAAGAAACATGGACAGAAAGACAGACAGAGACACAGAAATCCTCTTTTACTCAACCTGACTCATGCCAGACTTCTCTAACTTTCTTCGTGTGTGTGTGTGTGTGTGTGTGTGTGTGTGTGTGTGTGTGTGTGTGTGTGTGTGTGTGTGTGTGTGTGTGTGTGTGTGTGTGTGTGTGGATCGATGGGGGGGGGGTTCTTTCCCAGGATCGAGAAGTGTTACTTTTCAAATTCTGTAATGTAATTATACTCTTCTCTGACAGACGTAATAGACAAAGGCATAACATAATTACATTGTACACTCTCCCCCTCCAACCCCCAACACCCCCAACACACACACACACACACACACACACACACACACACACACACACATACACACACACACACACACACACACACACACACACACACACACACACACACACACACACACACATATGCTCCTTTCTATAAGCTAATTTTAGACAAGAATACCTCACACTACTTTCTGGCAAGTAATTTTTCACGAAACAGAAAATATGAAGAGTGACATCGCGCACATGTATAAAAAGACGGAAGAAAAATGAAGACTTGCCACACACTTTGTTTACGGATGACACTTCAACATATAGATTTTAAATGCAATTGTCTATGATATTAACATTAAAATAAGGATATATTACCAAGCAATAAAGATCAAAAGAACCCAAGGTGAGTGGCAATGTTGATGATATGCCCAACACTTGTCTCCATGCATGCTGCTACCAATGTAATGCGACCATCTATCAAGGGTAGTGTAACATGCATCCGTTAGCGACGTCTCTCTATGCTATCAGAATCAGGACTTGAATAAAACTAGATAAACTAAATAAATCTAAAGCCAATCCTAAGTAAAATATTGAATCTGAGTTAAGAAATAAGGTTATAAAAAGCTACATAGTGATTTTTTGAAATCATGTCTAGCTTCACATGTATACTAACATAATGGTAAAGTATTACAATCAACAATGGTAAAGAAAGGACACGCATGGCTAAGATGATACTTGTGCCTTGATATTCTTTACTTATATTAGTGAATGGGAAGGAGATTGAAATGAAACATAGCACTTGCCAATGAACAGAAGTGGGCAAGGAAATAAAAAATGGAACACTGGCTACAGAATATTCTGACGGAAAACAGCCAAACTTCTACTAGTAATTTATCAAACAGTTCTATAAATTGACCTTCTCCCACTTAAAAGAAATGAAGATGAAAAAAAGAGAGAAGATATGGCTCTAGAAGACAACAGCTGCTGCAGAATCTCTGAGATAGAACCACCACTTCAGAATCCGTACCAGAAATCATCGCAGCCATTCGAGAGTAAAGTGATTGGTGCTTCAGAATCTTCTTACGATAAAAGCAGAAACTTTTGAGGAACAGGGAGGGAACCAGGTCTTTTCTATCGATAACTTCTGTGTTCAGACTCTCACAAGACCGGTGAAATGAAGGCAGGCTTGGAAATCGAAAAATTTAGGGATATCAAAAAATAAAATTCATGCTAAGAAAATGCTAGGACTAAATATTATAAATATAATATTAATAATAATAATAATAATAATAATAATAATAATAATAATAATAATAATAATAATAACAATAATAATATTAATACTAACATCAACTATAGTAGAAAGAATAACATAATTACCACCGCCATCGTCACTTTTATTCGTGATTTTTTTCCTAAACTTGACCTTTGACAACTTTTAAAGAATTAACAGCGTGATTATTTTGTGTATAGGATCATGTGGTGAGATTTTGTGAAGTTGTGATGGATTTTGACAGTTATGATTTTTCGAAAATCCTGTAGGTCGGAGGCCAGCTTCATGTTGGATGCGCCGTGGGTAAAGTTTGGACACACACTATAGTTGCGCGTAGCTGCGAGCGCTCATCTCCCTTCACATTGGCCTATGAGCCTGTGGTGGAAATTAATCCATTACCCCGGGACACAGGGCCACTGTGACATCCTACTTTCCACAGTTTACCTTCCCCAGGTTTCCCTAGGAACCCATTTATCTACCAACAAGTTTGGGAGGATGAACAGCTGGGTGAGCTGTGGCCTGTGTGCCGCCTGCCTTCGTCTGGGATTGAACTCGGCCTAGCGGATTAATAGTCAAACGTGCTAACCACTGCACCACTGAGGCGCCGAAGCTGGCGCCCAAGATAACATCCAATGAGAATACTAATAGCAACGTTATTTTTTCCTGATCTTTACCTTTGATCTTGACCTTTCGAAGTTTAATAGAGTAAAGGTAGGGGTTTATGTTGATAAGTTTCATGAGGTTGCGATAAATGGTGTTGTCAATAAATTGTTACCATACAGACAAACAGACAAGCAAACAAATAAACGAAATGAAATCAAAACATTTCGCTTAACTTCATTGGTGCGTGTATGTATGTATGTATGTGTGTGTGTGTGTGTGTGTGTGTGTGTGTGTGTGTGTGTGTGTGTGTGTGTGTGTGTGTGTGTGTGTGTGTGTGTGTGTGTGTGTTTCCACTCACTATTCTTCTTTTGCTTCACGCCAATCATTTCGTTTCAGAACAATACCACAATTTACACATTTTTCCTTGCCATAAAAAAATTGATTTTTTTCTAACAACCCAATTCACGAACACCATTTGAGTCATTTAATAGAAACTTCCTCGTCTCACCTTCAAATTCATGCTGGATATAAACACAAATACGCATTCTATTCCTACTGTGTTACACTTTCCAAAACCTTCCACTCTTATCTTAAACAATAATTCCACTCACAGTAGGAGGCAACCCCCCACGACTTGTACATCGAAACTTACCACCGTCTAATAAAGGATAAATACTGCAATTAATAAACAAAATATTCAGTCTCCTCTCTTACTATACACTCCCCTCCATGTTGCAGTTAATGATGCACGCCCCACCTATCACCCATCCCTCCCACCTTAACCTTCAGGACGAGAGGCACACCGTATTAATATCCGTCGTGTGGGTTGCCTTCGTATCAGAGACAATTAATCACCACGGATAATGAGCATACGGTTCAGTGTGTGTGTGTGTGTGTGTGTGTGTGTGTGTGTGTGTGTGTGTGTGTGTGTGTGTGTGTGTGTGTGTGTGTGTGTGTGTGTATGTGTGTGTGTGTGTGTCTGTGTGTGTGTGTGTGTGTGTGTGTGTGTGTGTGTGTGTGTGTGTGTGTGTGTGTGTGTGTGTGTGTGTGTGTGTGTGTGTGTGTTCTTTCGTGTACTCATAGTGGTTATTTTCTTTTGATAGTGTATTCAGTACCAGTCTGTTTGAAAAAAAAATAATACCATGTTCCGCGCTGCATTTTATGGTACGAAATATATATTACAATTTACTATTACTTTCATCTTAAGGATTGTCATACTGTGGATCATGTGACTGAATGCCAGTGTGTGACAGCAGGGCATATGAGTGGACGTGTGTTTTACTGTGAAAGCAACTTGGAAAGAGAGTCAAAAGCCTTGGACCAGTTTCAATATATTTCAACATATTCAATCGCTTATGCTTTCCAAAAATCCAACAAATGTAGGTTATTTAAATGTAATGGTTCTCGAGAAAGATTATTACACACACACACACACACACACACACACACACACACACACACACACACACACACACACACACACACACACACACACACACACACACACAACACACACACACACACACACACACACACACACACACACACACACACACACATAGACAAATATACACACACACATACAAACTCAAACACATAAATATACACAAAAACAAACACAAACACAAACGCAAACATACACATATACACAAACATACACACATACATAAATACACATAATAATAAGAACAGCAGCACTAACTATAAAACATACATTAATATCAGTAATATCAGTATTTGTATTGCGGGTTGTAGTAGTAGTAGTAGTAGTAGTAGTAGTAGTAGTAGTAGTAGTAGTAGTAGTAGTAGTAGTATCAATAGCAGTTTGGGGATAATCTCTAAATTTCACTCTTTTCCCCGTGAAGGTTCCCCACCAGATCTGATGAGCCTGTGAAATTGCTACCTACATTCCCTCTATTTTATTCGTCAAATTAATCAACATGTAGAGCATTTTCTAAAGGTTAATCCTCTTAAAACACGCGTGGCCCCAGGTTTGGAAGGTAAAAGCGCTGTCACTCTCAACATTTTCTCCCCTCTTTGTACACTTTTTCTCTCTTTGACTTCACTTCACCTCACTCCTCTCCCTTTCCCCCTCCAGTCACTGCTTTCACACCCAATCAACGGGAGAGAAAATAATATCCCTTAATCTACTGCACAGAAACCCTGATCAGCGAAATTCTATCATTTGGTCATGCACACCTGAAAGTTACAAGCATTGAACGGTGAATACTGTATCGATGATCAGGGAACGAGTATCCAATGAGACTCTTGCGTGTTTGGACTAGCGGTAAGTGGTGCCATGTCGAGTTAATGTGGCTTTTATAATGTTACTTGTTACTGAGGATGCAAGTAGAAGCGAGAGGGAAGGGGAGAAGGAGCAGAATCGAGTTTGTTTCTGGAACTTTTTGTACAAACACCAAATACGATAAAATGCATAATATTTCTGTAAACAACGACGTCCTTCCCCCGAAAACACACACACACACACACACACACACACACACACACACACACACACACACACACACACACACACACACACCTATCCATCCACTCACATCTATAACAAAAACGACTTTATCCATCCATTCCACGAGTCTCATTTTCACATTACAAAACAAAGCAGTTTAAGACGGAGAAACCATTTTTTTTTTTATATACGTTCTGGTACAATTGAACGTATATTACCCTTAAGTTAGTAAGCAATATTCAATGAACGAACATCAAATACTTAAACTTTATCGAACAAAAAGCAGATTGAAGTAGGTTTTCCTCTTTCAGGCGCTCATCAACGTGGGGTAAATAGGATACCTTTACTTTTCCCTTCATCCAAGTACCGAGTTGATTGTTTGCGTAATGGAAGAGGTGGAGGATTAGCGATAATAGAGAGAGAGAGAGAGAGAGAGAGAGAGAGAGAGAGAGAGAGAGAGAGAGAGAGAGAGAGAGAGAGAGAGAGAGAGAGAGAGAGAGAGAGAGAGAGAGAGAGAGAGAGAAAGGAAAGATGGCCAGATGAAAAGAAAGTAAGCATTTATTCTTTAACTACAAAATTATTTTCACGGAGTCTTTAGTGCGGAGTAAAATATTTGGCCAAAGTTTCACCATTTATTAATTTTTGTACATATTTTATATAGAGCAATCACGAAAGAATTTAAAGAGAGAGAGAGAGAGAGAGAGAGAGAGAGAGAGAGAGAGAGAGAGAGAGAGAGAGAGAGAGAGAGAGAGAGAGAGAGAGAGAGAGAGAGAGAGAGAGAGAGAGAGAGAGAGAGAGAGAGAGAGAGAGAGAGAGAGAGAGAGAGAGACACACACACACACACACACACACAGACAAACACAAAACTAATCCTACCCTTTAACAACGCCCCCCTTCCCCTCTAACACCGTAATACTTGAACAAGGCCCAAAATACCCCCTTAAAAGAGACATCCCGCAGAGCTGCACACGCTCAGAGCAAACTTCTCTTTGAGCTAAATTGGAGGCTTGAGAACCGAGTGGCATTTTCGTCCTTGTTAAGAGAAAATGTAATGGAGGTCGGTGTATGATACGTTGAGGGAAATAATATGTGGTGGTGTTTTGGGTGATGGTAGTAGTAGTGGTGGTGGTGGTGGGGTTGAAGGGGGCAGTAGGTGGAAAGATGTGGAAACTAGTGAAGGACATACATGATGGGTTTAGAGCTTCATTGGGTGGTGAGGTTTACCTGAGGAAGTGGGGAGAGGTTGGGAAAAGAGTAGTGGTGGTGCAGTAGGAGTCAGGTTACGTTTGATTCTCTTGGGAACTGAGAAGGTGGAGGAGCGATGCCTTGTTGGGGTTTGTATTAGACAGTGAGCTTAGTTAGGCTTGATGTGAGCTCAGTTGGATGATGAGGCTGTTGTTGCTGTTGTTGGTGGTGGTGTTGGTGTTGGTGTTGGTGTTGTTGGTGTTGGTGTTGGTGTTGGTGTTGGTGTTGGTGGTGGTGATGGTGGTGATGGTGGTGATGGTGGTGGTGGTGGTGGTGGTGATAAGTGCATTTTATTTTATCTTTTTCATATCTTGTATCTGGTAGTTCTTTTTTCTGTGAATGTCAACACAGAGAACGCAACACAAAACATGCTACAAACAGCAATAGTAGCAGTGCGGGGGGACCGAACAAAATGTTTAAAAAAAAAAGATAAATAATTAAGCCCCAGGAGGCACGACATTGAACAAGGAGTCAAAAATAAAAATGACTGATAAAAAAAACATAACCAACAAAAACGTGAAACAACAACAAAAAATTAAATAAAAAATAAATAAAAAGGCGACGCGTGAAGAGTCCAAAACAGGCAGCAGGGAAGGCTCTGAGGTGCGTCAGTGAACACAAACAATAACTTGGACGGGTCAACAGGCTGCCCGGGGCGACGACGGCACAAAGTTAGCCAGTTTGCGTCGCCTCCAGGAGCATCTTACAGTCTTGTTACCGCCAAGAACGCCGCCTCACTCATGCTGAGACGCCTCGATGAGCCCGACAACCAGAAGGGCGAATGTGATCAGCAGTGTGTGTGTGTGTGTGTGTGTGTGTGTGTGTGTTGTGTGTGTGTGTGTGTGTGTGTGTGTGTGTGTGTGTGTGTGTGTGTGTGTATTTATTTCCAGGGCAGAAAGTTTTTGCTTTTTTATCTTGCATTTACTTTTTTTTTTTTGTGTGTGTGTGTGTGTGTGTGTGTGTGTGTGTGTGTGTGTGTGTGTGTGTGTGTGTGTGTGTGTGTGTGTGTGTGTGTGTGTGTGTGTGTGTGTGTGTGTGTGTGTGTGTGTGTGTGTGTGTGTGTGTGTGTGTGTGTGTGTGTGTGTGTGTGTGTGTGTGTGGGGAGGCATTCATGGGACCGAAACTATGAGTCCACGTCCTCCGCCAACCAACACCTTCCAACAACCAATATTGGCTGACACGCACCCACACGCACCCACCTCATATCATGCACCCTTGTCACCTCCTCCACACACTCGCCCTGAAGCCTCAATATCCGATTACAAGAAGAAAAAAAAGAGAGAGAAAAGACAAAGAAACTAAACAAGAGAAGCGAGATTGCATGCACGTCTATTAACATCAACAACTAACAACAAACAGCTGTCAAGACAAGGACCTACATCAAAACAATATATATAGAACCACACTTCCCTCACCTCCACCTCCACCCTCACCACCACACTCGACATCCATCACATTAAGAACAATCGTTGGTAATATATAACACAAAGCTCCGAGTAAATGTCGAAACTACTGGTCCGTGACGACAGAGGCGGATGAGGCTTAGTCTGGAGGCGAGTCGGATGCTACAAGATTAGTGAAATGGCCCATGGACGATGCAATGGTACAGGGCAACGAAGACTGGGAAAAATACGGTTGCAGCTGGTAAAACGAAAGAGGTGGGAGAGGGCAAGGATCATCCAGGTGAGATCGTACACAAGGTTGAAGGGTTCAGATAAGGACGTGTGGGAACGTTTCGGAAGGGAAATGTAACGTGAAAGAAATAATCCTGAAAACTGATTCTCAAGACGGTGTGAGGGTAACAAGTAAGAAAGAGAAAACCATGAGGGAATAACGATAAACATTAATATTTTGTAACTTGAGGGAATAGTTGTGTGTAGGTAATGAGGTCAATAGTGTACTACAGTTGACCTGATAACGTTACCAGAGAATGAACCTTAGCACTGGCAGTAAATAGGGACACAAAACTATTTTCTCATTTATAAATACTTTTAAAAAAATACTTATCTATAGTGTGAGCATAGATGAGCATCAGTCAGGAGCTATGCACAATTATGGATATATTTTCTTCTATGAAAATGTCAAAATATCGGCTCACCAAAATACACTTTTCCAATTTCTAGATATTAAATAAAAAGCTCAATGTACAAGAAAGATAAATAATAATGTTGCGTCGTCGTAAAATAAATATTTATACCAAAGGATTGAAAGACGTTATTCCTTATTCAATATCTCTGTCTGTCTATCTGTCTAATAGTGTCATATTCCCTACAGTATTCAGTTAACTCTCGCATTCATCCATCTCTCTCTCTCTCTCTCTCTCCTCTCTCTCTCTCTCTCTCTCTCTCTCTCTCTCTCTCTCTCTCTCTCTCTCTCTCTCTCTCTCTCTCTCTCCACATTAATGCCTCAAATTCAGCGTGTCAACAGCATCTAGAGCGACGGACGGTAGTGATGCCGTATTGATCACTGGGGACAGTCCCGCCCTTGAGGTGGTGGGGAAGGGACGGGCAGGGGATGGAAGAGGAGGAAGAGAGAGGAGAGAGAAGAGTCCTTGAATGTTCCACTCCATCAAGGCTTTGCTACGTAACGTCTCAACTCCATAATGACTCACACGTTCCTTTTCACCCATTCACTCACTCATTACAAGTACTACCCTTTAATTAATGAGATTAGAATCAAATGTGTGTCTATTTGTGTGTATGTGTGTGTGTGTGTGTGTGTGTGTGTGTGTGTGTGTGTGTGTGTGTGTGTGTGTGTGTGTGTGTGTGTGTGTGTGTTTAAGTGTGTGTGTGTGTGTGTGTGTGTGTGTGTGTGTGTGTGTGTGTGTGTGTGTGTGTGTGTGTGTGTGTGTGTGTGTGTGTGTGTGTGTGTGTGTGTGTGTGTGTGCTAGGTAGATACGCATATTTCATAGACTTTGAGCCATTTCCTTGCCGGGTGCCGTAATGTTTCACTGCAAATGTATTATCCGTGTACAGTTATTCTCAATCCATCGTGGAAGGCCGGTGCAAGACTCGACACATTTCTCTCCAGGAAATTAATGACCACATTCTTGTTGCTTCAGATGCTCTTTGCAGTCTGGTAAGGTGCGTTCTCTCTCTCTCTCTCTCTTTCTCTCTCTCTGTCTCTCTCTCTCTCTCTCTCTCTCT
>JAXIVD010011219.1:0-10000 GCA_036785275.1 Cancer borealis
CTGCTGTGTTTGGTTGGATTGTTGATTTTTGTTTATGTTATTATTATTATTATTATTATTATTATTAATATTATTATTATTATTATTATTATTATTATATTATTATTATTATTATTATCAGCAACATCATTATAACAGATACATCACAATCATCACCATCATAATT
Organism: Cancer borealis; assembly: GCA_036785275.1. Lineage (NCBI taxonomy): Eukaryota > Metazoa > Arthropoda > Malacostraca > Decapoda > Cancridae > Cancer > Cancer borealis. Next base: position 167 of record JAXIVD010011219.1, read on the forward strand.
TTTTATTAGACTCCGTTTGAAAAGAGAATGATAATAATGATAATAATAAAAATGATAATAACAATAATAATACTAATGACAATAATAATAATGACAATAATAACAATAACAATAATAAATAATAACAATAATAACAATAACTACCTCTGCATCCCTTTCCCTTCCCACAGAACGCACCAATTAGTACATGTGTTGGTCGTGTTCTGCCCTGCACAAGGCTGTCATCTGTCTCCCTCGCCTCAGCTCCACTCTCACATTAATGACCTCAAAACAAGGTGTGGCTACTTAAAAGGAACTCAGAGCAAAACTACCAACAACCATCACAGTGCCTTCCTATCCTCTACATGTAAGTAATTATCTATTTTCACTCCCTATGATAATCTATGAAGTGCATAATTTTACCTTAATGATTCTGAGTAATTACGGATATTTTTCCCCTTTTATGTTATTGTTACACCGATGGAGATTTACTCATATTGACACACATTTTGCTATTTCATCAGTCGACTCCCTACAGTTCACTCTTATTATACGGCCATGAATCAAGTCCCTCGTACTGTACATGCATTTTCACACGAGAACAATACAATACGTCACTCCATCACACATACACACACACATACACACACACACAAACACACACAAAGCTGCTTGGGACACTCAGCAAACCCTCAAAACAGGACGAGATGCAAACCCCATACACCGTCACCTGTCTGTCTGTCGTCTTCCCCTGAACCCCACTGGACCACCTTTCAATAAGTACACACCTGCCTAATCTTCCTCGCATGTGATAGTCTCCCTTCTCACCTCCGCCACTCTTTTATTCACGTAACAACTCATTAACAACTTGAAACTGTCATCGCCACCCCTTCTATCCTCCTCGTCCTCCTCCTCGTCCTCCTCCTTACTTCTCACCGATACACCTACCCACCCACCCACCCCATGCACCATCCAGCCCAGCACCCCACCCATAAACCTGGCTGGCCCCGGTTCTACACCCTCTTTCAATCACAGTCTCTCCCCGTGGAACATGGCAGCGGCGTGTGTTTAGAGGGTGGTAATAACGGGTGTTGGGTGGCCGCCGGTGAGTTACTGCTGCAGCCCTCCTCCTCCTCCTCCTCCTCCTCCTCCTCCTCCTCCTCCTCCTCCTCCTCTCCTCCTCCTCCACTATCATCCTCTCCACCAGCCAACCTGTTAATAGAATGAAAACGGTCGCATCTATGTACCTATATCCATTTTTTTTCTTTCTCTTCTCTCTCTTTCTTTTATAATCTCTCACTTATGTCTCAACTTGTATGTGATTTGATACTATTAGGATTGGATGTGTGTTTTTTTTGTTGTGTATTGGTGTGTGTGTGTGTGTGTGTGTGTGTGTGTGTGTGTGTGTGTGTGTGTGTGTGTGTGTGTGTGTGTGTGTGTGTGTGTGTGTATATGTGTGTGTGTGTGTGTGTGTGTGTGTGTGTGTGTGTGTGTGTGTGTGTGTGTGTGTGTGTGTGTGTGTGTGTGTGTGTGTGTGTGTGTGTGTGTGTGTGTGTGTGTGTGTGTGTGTGTGTGTGTGTGTGTGTGTGTGTGTGTGTGTGTGTGTGTGTGTGTGTGTGTGTGTTTGGAGATACATAGATAGATAGAGAGATAAAGAGACGGACAGATACATAGATAAGGAGAGACAGACAGGCAGACAGACAGACAGATAGACAGACAGACAGACAGACAGACAGACAGAGTAGCCCAGTAACAAACATTCAACCAAAATAACACATGGGAGTGTCACACAAAGCCTTGAGTGAACAATGTAAACCTCCTCCATTACACAATCAAATAAGGAACTGACACACAAGCAAATGTATTAGTCTCTCCCCCCCCTGATGCCCTCCGTCACCCCCGTCGTGGCAGGGGGTCGACGCCTGTCCTCCACGCCACATTGAGAATCACGTCGACACACTTCACATTCTTCTTCGACGCTGTCCCTTGCTGTCCCTCGCACCCTCACCAGAAGAAAAGGAAAAATTATCCACTTCTCTAAGGAACAGGTTGCAGAAAAGACATGTTTATAGCGTGCATGCGTGTTAAGCAGAACGCTGTGTGGTGGCCGCGACTGTCATCTGTTTGTGGATCGGTCTTAAACAGGGCGAAGCGACGCGAGGTGTTGGGCTTTGGCGGCCGCTCTCAGGGACTTTGATCCATAATATACGGCTTGTTGTGATAAGTCAGCGGCGGAGGGATGCTAGAGTTGGAGATTATGCCTTGTTAGAGAAAGTGTTCCTCCCCTGCAGTGGCAACATGAGACTGTTGAAGGACAAGTAAGAAGTTGTGTTTGGTGCTCGATAAGCTCAAAGCCACGACGGTGTGTGACAGTGAACACTCTCCAAACAGAACACAGAGTCTGGTGTTTTTATATACAATGATACAAAGCTTTTACTCGCAAAACGACTCTCTTTTGTATCTTGATCTGCACATTCCTAGCAGTCCACGAGATCTAAGGAAGGGAGGATGCAACCTTGTGACAGTACTTACTGAATGTGTTTAGAATTCGTGTAACTCAGCCAGTAATTATATCAGTTGAGATGGTTTTCCCCTTGAAGGTAACGTGTGTCGTGAACGCTGCATGTTACTTTCTTTCCCTTGTCTGCGTGTTGAGTCAAGGAAGAGGAACTAAAAAGGTGAATGCCTCGATCTTTGTCTAGGATGCCTGTCATGCCCCGAGCCACACGTCTGCCGCGGAACAAGCACCGCCAATACTTGAATTTTAGCTGAATATAAACAGAGTAAATTTGAAATGCAGATATTATGAGATGCACTAAAATGTAATGCAACACTTTTACGTTCATTACTTTCAAAACTCGGACGTATAATAAAGAGTGAATCATGCTAAACACAGAGGTGGTCTCGTCTGCCTTTCCCAAGACAACAGAGGAACGCATTAGTTACCTTATGGAGAGCAGCCGCAGGGAGGTAACCCAGCTGGGAACATAGACTTTTCTAGTCCACCATGGCCTAGGGGCTGGCGGGGTCAGACTAGGGGTCAGCGTGGGCCGTGGCAGGGCGAAGGGTCACGGCCAACCTTCCAACTTCTCCCTCCACCTTCACGACTCGATTTCCCGACTTCGCCCGACCGTCACGTCACGCAGATCCCGACCACCACAGACGCCACCTTGATCTCCCCTTTGAAACCATATAGAGAAGGACCAAATGTTGTTGTCATGTGAAGCTTATGTTTTCCTTTACACGACGCATTGACTACAGAACAAGCATCACTTCGTTGTATCTTCTTTCCCGAATATTTCTTCACAACTCGCGTGTTTCGCCACAACCGCCATAATCATCACTACCTCCAAATTTGCCTCCCTGACCCACGCTCCGAAAGTATTGCACTCAGGTATTAATTTTCGCGAGGTATTTTCACTGCGTTTGTTGTGGATATACGAGGTTGGTAATCGTGACTCCGAAACCAAGAAAATGGTGCAAAAGATAAAGAAGAAGAGAGTAAACTGACTAAAGAAGAAAGAAAAATCAACAGTGAAGAGAAAAGGAAAATTATCGAGAAAAAAAATAAATGCTTATATTTGTTTTATATTTTTGTACAATAAATAAATCATCAGCAGCAGCAGCCTATATGAGTTTATTGCAGGACAAAAGGCTTACTTAAGACGCCATGTATCAGATCTATATATTACAATTCATAGAATACACTGATAATATACCTTTCCCTTCAGTGACAGTGGAAGATTACTTTTCATAACATTATTTCGTCTACCAAAAGCCCTCCATCCCATCCCTATTCTTATGATTTCTTTCCATGACCTCAACATGCACCAATGGAGAATAAAATAGCATAACCACAAGATCCAAGACGTTTATAAGACCCTGAGAACCTTATGTATCATGCAAACACACCTCCGAGCCACACAAGCCTCGGGATACTAACACGTCCAGCCCTTCATCAACCTGACACTGACGCGGACTCGCCCTCAGCTACAGCGGCCACACCTTAAGGGAGTGTCCGGGGTAGAGGACGCAGGGCAGGCGAGACAAGACTGCAGTGGCGTCATGTCACCTGCGACCTTCTCTCTCTCCCTTTCCCCCTCTCTCCCTGCCACACACCAGCTATTGCGTTAGTATGGCTGTGCTGAGGACGCTCATAAACGCCACCTCCGCACCCAGAACGGACATACAGTGCAGGGCGCCACAAGGGTGAGAAGAGCCTGGGGATAAATATGCATGTCGACCTTTTCGTCCCGTGTGGTGAAGGTAACTTGGTCCCTCGACGTGCCACTTGCCCTCCGAGTGGATGAAATGATGATAAAGGTGTGTGTGTTGTTTCGTGCAAGTGTAGTGCTGACCTCAACGTATACTCTTCCTGCCGTCCGACCTTGCTGCGTGTAAACATTGTAAATATTGTCCCTCTGCAGTTTCTCTTTTTATTAGCGATTGCTCTGTTCACTGTTCATTGTCACTGTTCACTGTCACAGTCTGCTGCTGGTCTCTCTCGAGACAGCCGGCCGTCCCCATATGCATATGTGTGTGTGTGTGTGTGTGTGTGTGTGTGTGTGTGTGTGTGTGTGTGTGTGTGTGTGTGTGTGTGTGTGTGCGTGTGCGTGTGCGTGTGCGTGTGTGTGTGTGTGTGTGTGTGTGTGTGTGTATGTGTGTGTGTGTGTGTGTGTGTGTGTGTGTGTGCGTGTGCGTGTGCGTGTGCGTGTGCGTGTGCTGTGTGTGTGTGTGTGTGTGTGTGTGTTAATGTGACATTCATACAAACATAGTCAAGTGTACATAGTCTTCTTTACTCATACATAAAGAAGAAAAAAAACTGACACACGCTTAAATGTTTTCTCGCTATACTATTAAATCCATAACACTAATACTAATAAACAGAAAATTAATACAAAAATAAAAACCTCAATACATGTACCAAGAGACAAAACATATCGATACAAAATGAGAGCAAGGGAAAAAAATATGAAATCACACATCCCACCGGCACGCCACACCTTCCACCATCTGCCTCGCCGTCGCAATAACACCGGCGGGAGGAATGTGGGTGTTGGGCTCTTCGGCAGCGATCAAGCTCAAGGCGGAGGCTGGCGGAGATGTTTTGAAATACGTGCCCAAGGAGACTGGCCAGCACGCACGTCAACGCATAGATGAGGAAACACTGATTTACTTACCTACCACAACTCTATACTTGATTAAGCGAGAGTGGGAAGATGGATGACTGATATGCAAGGGAAGTAGAGTAAACAAATGTATATAAAGAAAAAAAGATGGATGACAAAATATAAGCATGGCTAGATTAAGATAAATGAATAAATTATTGTTTAAGTAAATTATAAGCAAGTGAAACATGAGAGTAATAAAGTAAAAATCGAAAGACAAAGGAAAGGTTTAAAAAATCACAAAACTCATGTGTTCACAGTAACAAATAAAAAATATATAATTAACAAATAAACAGAATAACCAACTTAATACATAAGCAAAACGAACAGAAAACGGACTGAATCAAACCGTGACTAAAAGAAAAAAAAATAGAAAATCAGATATACAAAAATATAATGGCAAAAAATATAAAAAAAAACGGAACGGAGCAGAACGGAGCTTAGATTTTCGCATCCACGTCTGGGATTTCTGAGTTGTGGAACCTGTCATTACCTGGATTACCCCTGACCACGGTCGAGCAGGAAGTGGCTGGAACAAAGCAGAGGGAGGCAGAGGTGAGTGAGCCACCACATTCGTTTTTCTGCAATTCGTTCCAGCTCACGTGTATCGGAAGGTGTGCTGAGGGGAGGGGTGCTTTGAAGGGAGGGGAGGGAGGGTAGGTGGAGGAGGGGAGAGGGGAGGGAGAGGGGACGGTGTAAGTGGGAATGAGAGACATGTATGTAATGGTGGAGTAGAAAAGAGAGAGAGAGAGAGAGAGAGAGAGAGAGAGAGAGAGAGAGAGAGAGAGAGAGAGAGAGAGAGAGAGAGAGAGAGAGAGAGAGAGAGAGAGAGAGAGAGAGAGAGAGAGAGAGAGAGAGAGAGAGAGAGAGAGAGAGAGAAGAGAGAGAGAGAGAGAGAGAGAGAGAGAGAGAGAGAGAGAGAGAGAGAAAAGAGAGAGAGAGAGAGAGAGAGAGAGAGAGAGAGAGAGAGAGAGAGAGAGAGAGAGAGAGAGAGAGAGAGAGAGAGAGAGAGAGAGAGAGAGAGAGAGAGAGAGAGAGAGAGAGAGAGAGAGAGAGAGAGAGAGAATAAGAGGATGCGTATAACAGACAATATGAATGCATGGCAAGGAAGTGAAAGTGACAGAAGAGAGAAATTTGTATGAATATGGATAGGAATTTTTTTTGGAGGGGGTTAGTTTACTGTCCATACGCGTAAAATTATATATAAAAAAAAAAAAAAAATTAATTGATATGATTGAAAACTCACATAACCAAGTATCAAATTTTAAGCGTCAATTTTAGGTAATAACCCCTGCTGGAACTACCTAGTAATTACTCGAACGCACACTGGACGTTTACCTCAATTTATGGTCATTAAGATCTTCGAAGGAACATTGCTTTCTGTCAATGTATTCACAATTCCCTCAACCTGTTATTTCAATTCTTTTTAATTATTATTGCACATTATTTAATTTCTCAGTGCCAAGAATAACACAGAACAGATTTATTTTTGTTACAAAATGCAGGTTTGATATGACATTTGAATCTGCTTTGAAGGAATATTTTGACTGTTAATATTTTGGAACAATAGTGAAGAATTTTGAGTACTTTTTAGAACACAATTAATCTCCTATTACAAAAAATAAATAATTATTCTTGAGGATAAACATCATGCCTAAGCCAAACTACATGTAAGTTAACCAGAATATGTAGAAGAAAAAAAAAAACTTTAGAGGTGAAAGTACACATATATCTACACATTTTCCTTCACCTTGGATCCTTTTATTAACAACTTCTCCACTTGAGGCCAGCTGTTAAAACACTTACAGTACATTAACTCCTAATTTACAAACGGTGAACCCTCCACTGAATGTACTTCATGTATACAATTATTTCCTAAACTACAAACGTGCTAATAGTTAGACAAGAGATAAAAAAAAGTTTTGTTTTCCACACCTGCCGTGGAAAGGAGCGGGGCAGGCTGGCAGCGGACTTGTGCTTCCACTCCCCACCTCCGATCATTACAATTAGCATAAATTTTCTAGTGTGGAGAGGCGCTGTCGAGAGTACCCAGAGAGGAAGGGGGAAGAACAGAAGAAAAATGAGAGGTGGGCGAGAATTAGAAGGACAGAGAGATAATATAATGACGATGCACATACATACAGATACAGAACAATTATGATTAGATATGCACATCACTTGAGAAAACGAGGACAAGAAGAAAATTACATAGAACCTAAACTTGTCGCGACCTCCAGCGGCGGCCACCGAACAGGCGAGTTGGACCTCATGAACGCAGTCACTAAAGCATAAAATAAAACTCGTATGGGGTAAGTGGGAAAAATTTACACGAATAGAGTTGCATGACGCTACGTGGTGAAGAAGGCACACAGGGACGTAACAGGCACACGGACTGACAGACTGACTGACTGACGGACTGACTGACTGACTGAGCTGACTGGGCTGACTGGGCTGACTACCTTACACGGTGCTGCTGACTGCTACTTATGTTCCTCGGGTGCATTTTCACTTTGTTTCTATTTTGATGGATGAGTTGAGGGCGACACGCTAGTGGTGGTGGTGTGGTAGTTAAGGGTGTTACTGCTATTTATGGTAACGGCGTTGGGTGTTGTGTTTGTTGTTGTTTGTTATTGTGGTGAGGGAAAAGTGGTGGTGATTTTAGTGTTGGTTGTGGTAGTAGTCGCGATGGTTATGATGGTTGTGGCAATAGTGGTGGTGGTGGTGATGGTGTCGTCCTTGGTGGTCGCTTTGGGAGTGGCGAGGACTCACTCTTATTGAGGACAATTTGGTTCGTCCAGCAGCAAGTGGCAGAGCGGCGCGGCCCTGGCCAGGGTGTGGCCTCCCAGCCAGACCGTACGTAGCCTTGTGACAGACGAGACAGGTTGGACTACCAGGAGGCCAGTACGATCTTATCTGGTACGTGCCTGAGGTTTGACACTGTTAACACTCACTCCACACACACCCAACCATCACCGTCATGACCCTAAACATAAAAACGTCTACTATCTTAACAGCTACTCTCTGTCAAAGATGCTAATTGTACCATTTCTCCCCTAGCGCTAACGGCGTCAAATTTTCATCACACCAGGCCAAATTACTACTTCTGAAGGTTGCCACCATGCCACTAGTACCGCTACTGCAGCCACCAGCTCGGCACTGCAGCCATTACTGAAAGGGGTGCGAGCAGGCCGCTCCCCCACGCAGGCTGAGGAAGATGGACGGTGTCAACAGTAATTGGTGGGCGTCGCAGAGCACGTGCCTCGCCCTCCGTTCCCTCGCATGCCTGTCTGGGTGACCACTGTAGCTGAAAATAGACCATGCTAGGCTAGGGTCACGGCGACGCTTGATGTAGCTGGTGACGTCTCAACTATTTTCTCACTATGTACAGCGGTGAGATCACTGCATTGTTCAGCCAGGAATAGTGTTCCCTCGAAGCCAGGGTTTCTCATTAACAAATGTAAATACTGGCACTGAGGGCGAGGACACACACACAAAATAAAATATATGGAAAATAAGGTACAGTTTCTATAGACATTTACGTATTTCAGAAACAAACAAATGCATTTTCAGAACCTCACTCGTGATAAAAATAAAACAAACTGCCAAGACTTGTGCGAAGAAAAGAAAAAGAAGTAAAAATAAGAAAACAGACACATAAAAAACAACTCACGCACATGCAAGTAAAACGTAAATTTCTCACCAAGTGCGTCTGTCACCGAGAAGAAAAAGGCACATGTTCAGCTGTCACATTAACTCCTTATTTCTTTGAGCGTACTGCTGTAAACAAACACTACGTTATGCCTGTGCACTGCCTTGTTATCCTCTGTTCACCCTCACCACCTCCATCCATCCTTCCTTGCCTCCTTCCACCACACCACCAAACATACCCTCCCCTCCCCTCCCCTCACCCAGTCCAGGCAACAAACTATACCAGTTATGCATATGTCACACAAGTTATTCAAAGTACCACTCGACTGCAATTATCATTCATCCTCATTTCATGCACATTACGCACGCTCTTGTTCCTCAGACGTGAATGAGAAATACACTTCTTGACTCTCTCTCTTTCGCTTTCTCTCTTTACTGTTTCTTCTAGTTGAGGTTTAATACAATTTTCCTTCGTGTAGAGAGAAGCATGAGGCCGCTGACCGTTCTCAGAAGCATTTAGCAAGAGGTCGTCATCGTCGGTGTGATTAACGTTGCTCCGAGATAATCATCCTCAGCCTTGTAAATATATTGATGGTATCGCTGCCACTCTAGCCTCTGGAGGGATTCTGCAACTGCAACCACTGTATCTGCTTTTAATTACGCCTGAGAGAGAGAGAGAGAGAGAGAGAGAGAGAGAGAGAGAGAGAGAGAGAGAGAGAGAGAGAGAGAGAGAGAGAGAGAGAGAGAGTTAGAGAGAGAGAGACAAAAAAAAAGAGAGCGTGCCCACCATTTACCGTACATCAATCTCACTAAAGAGCAACTAAGAAAGCTGAAAGTCTACGAAGTGACTCACTACCTCCTCAAGAATGTGTCTCAGCAACAATATATCCTTTGGGGAAAATCTGTGTTGAAGGTTAAATCCCCCCGTTAGCGAGGAGACGAAGACCTCTTTATATATATATATACTCTGTAGCTGAGCGTTGGTATACTAAGGAAAGGAGTACGGTATGCGGAGGCTGCGGTGAGGGTAGGTATGGCA
>JAXIVD010011220.1:2500-11746 GCA_036785275.1 Cancer borealis
CACACACACACACACACACACACACAAGGTCACTCACTCCCCTGAAGATTATGACAAGGTTACATCGTGGCCTCTTCACCCCCCTTCCCCTCCCCCCAATAAAAAACAACAACAACAACAACAACAGTAACACGTGATGGTCAGACCTCTCCCCACCCTTTTGTGTCCCTCTGCACCCAGGAACAAGGAGGAGGAGGAGGAGGAGGAGGAGGAGGAGGAGGAGGAGAAGGAAGAAGGAATTTTTCTGCCTTTCTTTTTTTTCGGCATTTTTTTTATTACTATTATTACATCATTAACAGTAATAATAATAATGATAATAATAATAAGAAGAAGAACTTGTTTTTTTTTTTTTTTGGTTTGTGTATCTATAAGAAAGAATTTTTATTAGCATAGCAATAATTACGATAAAAAAAAGAAGGAAAGAAAGAAAGAATGAATGAAAAAAGAAAGAAATTTAGAAAGATGCAAATCGACCAGGATAATAGAAGGAAAGAAAGAAATGTAGTGGAAGTAAAGTAAATACATAGATGAAGAGGAAGAAAAAAAGAAACAAGAAAAGAGTAACAGATTAGAATATGGAAAAGAAGAACAAGACAAAGCAAAACAAAACAAAAACAACAACAAAAAAGAAAGAATGGAATTGACAACAAAGAGATAAAGAAGGAAGAAATAAAAAACAGACCACACACACACACACACACACACACACACACACACACACACACACACACACACACACACGAGAAGAAAGTCAAACGAAAAAAAAAAAGGAAAACACGTCAATATTATGTCAACTTCTAGATTATAATAAAAAAAAAACAATAAATAAAAAAAAAAAAAAAAAAAAAAAAAAACATAACTATACAGCCTTTGAAGGTCACATTGAACATAATTCCGCTTGACAACAGTATTAAACAAACAAATTAACAAAGTAATAAGCAAACACAAACAAACAGGCCACAAGGAACTATGCACATAATTATACATTCCTTTGTTTTGCTAAGTGTTTGGCGGGAAGCAAAGAAAACGGATATCTTGAAGGATGCACTTAGATACATTACTAAGGACATTTGTAACCAGAAAAAAATAAAAATAAATTTGCTTATTCAACGGTGATTTTTGTACACAAGTTAAAAATGGATACAAGGTTGTTTGAATTAGAATATTGCTGTGTATATTGACACTTTATAATGCTGTAGTTATTATTACATACTTAGATACACTACGATATATTTTTAAGGACAATTGTAACACGAAAAAATCAACGAATATTTACCTTATAAACGGATACTTTTCTATATAAGCTAAAATAAACACAAACATGATTTAAATGCAATATTGTAGTGTATGTTAACCACTTCAAATGCAGTAGTTATCATTATATACTTAAAAATAGTGGTGTGGGTGTATTTTTAGCATACTTTTTGACGTGTTTGTTTTACCCTCATGGATGCACGCGTCTACATATTGACTTAACTGAATCATCCACACTCATAAAGTTGGTCTCATACTTGTTAGTGACACATGTAGACTGACGACTCCTTCAAACATGCTTATGTCTTGTATAATTATCCTCCTCCTCCTCCTCCTCCTCCTCCTCCTCCTCCTCCTCCTCCTCCTCCTCCTCCTCCTCCTCCTCCTCCTCCTCCTCCTCCTCCTCCTCAGTGAAGGTTACAATGCCTATTAATCAACTGTTATTATTATTATATTATTATTATTATGAGAGAGAGAGAAAGAGTTAAACTTTCAAGGATAAGATTAATGAAAATATAATGCCTGTCAAAAATAATAAACATGATATGAAGATAAATATATTAAGTGGGATTTTTTTTTTCTCCTACTGAGGAAGGAAAACTCTGATATGTATAGCAAGAAAAGAAAGAAACAAAATATAAAAAACAGGAAAGAAAGAAAGAATTAAAGAGAGAACAAATCTATAATAACTATCACAATATCAAGCATAGGTTTCTACTTGTTTTTTTTTCAATAACATTTCTTTCAAAAAAATGCACGTCAGAATAATATTGTCTCGGACGAAGAGAAGTTAAGCTGAGTAAGTATGTTAAGAACTAATCAAGAAAAAGAAGAATGAGGAGAAAAGAACAATTACAAGGACAAGATGAAAAAAAGACAAGAAGAACTACAAGAACAAGAAAAGGAAAAGGTTAGAAAGATAATTAAGAATGGTCACGTGTGTCATGGAGTCGGTTCAAACAGACGCACAAATCTGTTTAGTTGTCCAGCAAACCATTTTCTTCTTGGCAGGGAAGAAAATGGAGTGCGGGTAGAGAACACTTTTCTTTCACTAACTAACAAAATCAAACCTCACCTATATGTTCATTTTCTATTATAATTACTGACATTATAACTACGATGTGTGTGTGTGTGTGTGTGTGTGTGTGTGTGTGTGTGTGTGTGTGTGTGTGTGTGTGTGTGTGTGTGTGTGTGTGTGTGTGTAATCACTTCCCACCAATACATTATAGGCATTTCGAGGTAAAATTTCAATATACATCTTATTCTTGAAAAACAAAATTATATATCTAACTCTACTATATCCAATCCCATACAACATTAACCTCACCACAACAAGAATATCCTATTGTATTTATATGAAACTGGACACGAAAGTTGATCTACATATCTATATCTATCTATATACCAACAACCTACCTGCCTACCTACCTACCTATCTGCTTACCTGCCTACCTGCCTTCCTCTCTTTCCTACAGCCTTCACCTTTGATTCTCTCTACAAGGGAGGATCATGACACTCGGACATTCACCTGTAGAGGAAAGGCAAGGCACAATTTGGTTTCTCCTGTGCTCTTTATCTCACTCTGAATTTCTCTCTTTTTATAACCTGTAGTTTTTTTTAAAGGCTGTGGTTAGTATGTTGTTTAAGACAGTACAATAAATACGTTCTAAGGTTCTTGTTCTTATACTCCTTACTCTTTCCTAGCACTCAAACACCATTTTCTTTGTGTTGTTTTATTGGTGAGCTCATCTAATATAAACATGTTCATAATTTTAGACACATTGAAACAATTTTTTTCCTTTTGCTTGTAATTCCCTCTATTTTCATTTTCGATTTTCTTAAATGACACATGACAAAAAAAAAAAACATATATATACCGATTCCACAAACTAATCTCAAATTCGAAATGATTATACAGAAAAAAATCAAATCAAATCAAAACAAATTAAGCAGCTTGTAATAACTTAGCAGACCTTCCCTTTTCGACTAATTGAAAGAAAATGGGAAAAAAGTTTCGAAGTTAAAACGTAAAGGCAAATATGAAATGTATGATCTGTATATTGGTATAGAGGGGAAGACAAGGGAAGGGAAGGAGGCAAGGGGTGTGAAAGGTTGGGGGAAGGGGGTGGAATGACGCAGAACAGGGTGGAGCAAGGTGGGTAAGAGTGAGGCAGGTAAGGTGGAGGGGAGTGGGGGTAGGGGGGAGGGACGGGTGTAGCCTCAGGTGTGCTTGATTAACTCTTACTGAAGGGCAGGACAGGTAAGGACGGAGGCTCGAAGGTGAGGCGACTAAGACAATACAAAGTCACTTATCCAAGGAGGAGGAGGAGGAGGAGGAGGAGGAGGAGGAGGAGAGGACAGGCAGCGAGAGTGAATGTCATGAAGGAAAACAGAAAGAAAATAAAGAAAAAACCCCCAACAACAATGGAAGAGGAGCAGGTCACCTCAAGAACTAGATTTACCTTTATGTATCTAGAGCGGGAAATAGCAGACTCTCTCTCTCTCTCTCTCTCTCTCTCTCTCTCTCTCTCTCTCTCTCTCTCTCTCTCTCTCTCTCTCTCTCCTCTCTCTCTCTCTCTGGTTCTAGAAAAGAGAGAGAGAGAGAGAGAGAGAGAGAGAGAGAGAGAGAGAGAGAGAGAGAGAGAGAGAGAGAGAGAGAGAGAGAGAGAGAGAGAGAGAGAATGTTAGTTACCAAGACAAACATATATGGTGACAGGAGACAACCAAGAGGCACGCCACGCCACGCCACGCCACGCCACGCCACAGTTGGCTACAAACAATGAACCAACTTTATGGTTAATATTTTTTCCCCTCGTTTTACCTTCCTCTTTCTCTTTCCACCTTCTTCTTCTTCCTCATCTCATCTCCCTTTTATCTTCTTTGTCACCAGAATTTCCTACTTTCACACGGGGTCACAAAACATTCATTGCTCTCGATCACACACACATACATACATACATATATCAATTTTTTCTATAACCTTTCACCACCATAATACTACAATACCACTACTACAACACCACTACTACAACACCACTACTACAACACCACTACAACAACAACATTATATACACTTACCATGACCGTGCATAATACCGTGAGTGAGGAAGAGAGGAGCGCGTCCAGTCGCTTCCTTTTTTGCTAATAAGTCCCGGACGAGATTAGCGTCTGCCACTACAACGGCGAGGACGGAGCCGAGTTTCATGCTAAACACTTTGCCATAACGATGAGTGAGTTGCATCAAGGTGAGGTGAGGGGCCCGCGGGTTCAACCAAGGTAGGTATCCGATCTGCAGGTAAAGGTAACGAAAAGGAATTGGTGAGAAGAGTGGATGAGGTAATAAATTGTTTGTGTGTGTGTGTGTGTGTGTGTGTGTGTGTGTGTGTGTGTGTGTGTGTGTGTGTTTGTAGAGAAATAAACTACATAGTAAGAATTGTATATATAAGAAAAAGAATTTGAAGTTAAAATAAAAGTTATTAATAAGAAGAGGAAAGGAATGAAAGAAAGAAAGGAATGAAAGAAAGAAAGAAAACAAAGAAAAGTCAGACATTGAGACGGTTTGTTTGGCTGGAGGCAAACACTGAAGGAGAAACCAAGGAGAAACACACACACACACACACACACACACACACACACACACACACACACACACACACACACACACACACACATACATACATACACACACACACAATACAATTGTGTGTGTATACGTGTATGTGTGGGGGGGGAACAGGTGTATGTTTCCATTGACCCGATGATCTAATGTACACTGTATATATATTTCACCTGTATTAGTAGGTAAATGAAGGAAGGTACTATGTAAGAACCACCACCACCACCACCACCACCACCACCACTACCACCATTACCACCGTCACCACCATTACCACCACCACCACCATTACCACCACCACCACCACCACCACACAAAGCAAAAAATATAAACAAACATAGATAAAACTAAAAACAATACCACATCTACAGGATAAAAAAAAGTTAAGAAATAAACTAATCTATTAAGTTACTGAACTACTACACTACTTTACTACAAACTCAAACCTTTTCTCCTTGCCTTACCAGCGGTAGGCCCCAAGGTCCCGGGGGAAGGTGGCGATTGGGGCGTAGGATCCAGATGGCCAACAGGAGACATAACAACACCACCACCAGACACCACACACTGTTAACACCGGTCCCCCAAAGCACCACCTCCCGCCTCCACCACGTGACGGGACTCAGCTGGTGAAGCATTGGCACGACGACACCCTGCACTCACTCCTGCACTCCTTCACGCACTCACTCCTTCCTTCCTGTTGGGGTAAGGCAGAGTAAGGGCTGGGACGGTATGGTAGGGGAGGGCCTGCACACAGCCAAAGTCTATGGAAGTTTGGTACGCAGTTATATCTCCGCACATTCTGAGCATGCGCGACAGTCCCGCCTCGTGATTGGTGTGAGGATCCACTAATCTGGCCGGCCTGGACCCGCCAGGGATACTAATCTAACCTTACCTAAATTATATGTATAACCTAACTAACTGTTTAGGTTAGGTTAGGTGTAGTTAGGTTAAATTTGTTTAGATTTAGTTATATACGTTAAGTTAGGTTGGCGGGAATGATGTGAGCGTGTGGGTGCCGTGTGTCCAAGGAGTGCCAATGAGTTAGTTAGGTTATACATATAGTTTAGGCAAGGTTAGATTAGTATCCCTGGCGGGTCCAGGCCGGCCAGGTTAGAGAATCCTCGCACCATTCACAAGGCGAGACTGTCGCGCATGCAGACCCTCCCGTGTGTGTGTGTGTGTGTGTGTGTGTGTGTGTGTGTTTCTTCCAAGGGTATATTGTTTTGTTTGAGTGTTGGGTAAGGTAAAAATGTGTTTCTTTTTGTATTTCATGTTTGCTGCAATGGGATTATGTTTACTTTCAGTGTTGGGAAAGGGAAAGAAGGTTATATATTTGTGTTTTTGTCTGCTTAAAAAGGAAAAAGGTGAGGTCGAATGTTGGGAAAGGTGGAAAAAAATCGTGTTCCGTTGTGTTTCATGTTCGCTCGAGTGGGATCAAGTTTAGTTGGAGTGTTGTGAAAGGGATGCGAATCCGTGTTTCTTGGTTGCAAGGGAAATAGAAAAAAACAAGTTTCGTTCTAGTGTTGTGAAAGGGAGAGAACAGCAAGTGTTCATGTGTTGGAACTTGAACATAATGAAAGTTAAGTCAAAATGTAATTACCTGAGTGTCTTATATCAAGGAATACACGTCGACGTTCTTTCGAAATTATGAGAGACAAGCAAGGTTTCTTTTATAAGCATCTGGCGGGTCTTTGTATCTCCAAGATGTCACAATAAAAAAAATAATAACAAAGAACTATTTTTCTTTGGTGTTGTGGATGTTTATCTCTGCTTTATTGTTTCTCGTTTCGTTGTGTAAATCCCAGAAGACTGTTTGTTGTATGTTCGTTGAGGATACCTTTGTGTTTGCATTGATTAGGCGTTGTGTAAGTCGAACAATGACGGTGCGTTGTTAATATTTTGTTTCCAAGGATCAGTGCGTGCGTTGGCATTGGTAAGGTGCACCGTAAAGAGCACGGGAAAATAAAAAACATATATTCTAATACCTTTATGA
Source organism: Cancer borealis (assembly GCA_036785275.1). Taxonomy (NCBI): domain Eukaryota; kingdom Metazoa; phylum Arthropoda; class Malacostraca; order Decapoda; family Cancridae; genus Cancer; species Cancer borealis. The sequence continues at coordinate 9,364 of JAXIVD010011220.1, forward strand.
CGTTTTAATGTGATGAAATGTAAATAAAGTCTGCTGCTTATACCTTGTTGTTCGATATTTGAGTGTATTTGAAACATTACTAAACCCACAGTGTTAAGGACAGTGTTGAGATGCGAGTGTACGTTGTCCATGTTCTGTGTTCAATAGAAAACGAGGCTTCGTCACTATGTGCCAACGTGGTAATGATGCAAGTCTTGTTTTCTTTTGTATTATCGGTCACTTTCTCCGATGTGGGTGAACAAACAGTCAGTCAGTCAGTCAGTCTATAATCAGAAACCAGAATCACCACAAAACGCTTCAAAACACCAATAAATCAATCCATTGCTTCATTCGAGACAGTAATTACGTGTTGTTTAGGGATTCGAAGCACAAACCAAACACTCCACTCCACTGCAGGTATATGAACGTGAACACACTCAGGTAACAAGAGTGTAGCTATGCAACCACCACTCACCTGGCCTAGGCGTGACAGGTGCACCTCACCAAGCTCCGAGGACGTAATGAAGGTGTATTGTACGTGTTGTCCCAAGTCGAGCAGCGCCGCGTCTTGCCCACCACCGACATACACACTGGCCTTGGAGTGGCGTCGTGTGTGTCAGGGTGTGTGTGTGTGTGTGTACATGTGTGCGTGTGGGCAAATACTGGTGATGCCCTCTCGTGGCCTCAACACCAATTACTTTAAACCTGCCCCAAGCTGCTCCTACCGTTTTCTTTACCTTCCCCGTCATCTAAGCAGTCATCGAGTGTTTAATGAGACTTAATTCCAGTATAACTCGCTTGGTGTACATAGTGATCACCAGATGGCGTTGGTTTGAGTGGCAGACTGTGGTAACTTGACGTAGAACAATGCCTTCTGGGACAATACCAGTGCAATGGCCGACGTTTGGTGATAAGCTGTCAACCCGCCGACCCGACCACTGGATTGCGCCGCGTGAGCCTCGCCTCCGCCTTTGTTACTGGCCTGCCTTGGGAAATGATATCCAGCAGCCCGGCACCAGATGGAGATACTAGATGTGATGCTGTGATATCTGTAACGAGTGTTTTCATTCGTGATCTAATTTATGCGGGACCTGGTGGGTTGTTGTGAAATGTTCGATTATAGCTGATTAAAGAGTGTTGACCTTTTCGTTCTCTTGTGATGAGAGTTTATTGTTGTGATGAAGAGAGGAATGCTGTGTGTCTTTGTTAATTGTATAATATTCCTTAAGTTTGATAATGGATGGAAATGTGTATATAAAGGCATCAAGGAAATACTGAGAGTCTTGCCGCCAGATGGTTGGATGTGGGACTCTACAGACGATGGATGTCATGTGTTGTATTAAGGATGGATGAGGCAATACCTACCTACCTGCTTACCTACCTACCTGTCTGCCTACCTGTCTGTCTGCCTCTCGGTCTGTCTGTCTGGTTGTCTGGTTGTCTGGTTTACTTTTCATGCTCAGCTAAAGAAAAAAAAAAGAAAAAACACATTAGGTAATAATTTTCAGCATTTCGTTCTCCTATTCCGTGCCTTTTTTCGTGCCTTCTCACTTATCAAAATAGAGTATGAAGGGAAAAAAAAAAGTATGTCCCCAGGGAGCGTCCGTGGAGAGAGAAACACACCTTCAGGAGATAGACTTAGACTTGAGCAACAGGAAAGTATATCACGATATTACACAACGTACCACACACCACGCACCACACACCACACACCTTCACTACCACCTCCACCACCTCCACCTCTCCTTTTGTCCCTTAATCTACACACCGTACCCTTTCCCCTCACCTGCCCTCAATTTTTGTATCCAATCAGTAGAGGATTAAATAAGTATATAAAATTTAGTGGTAAAAAAAAAATGGATTGTTGCTGAGAAAACAGTCTTATTAAAATGTTATATCAAGGAAAGAAGTGAAATAATTGCTCGATCATTAACTCACACTGGAAGGAATATCTAAGTGAAGGCAGGAAAGAAAGAAGGAAGGAAGGAAGGAAGGATGTGGTTCCTTCGTTGGTTGCGTGGAACAGGTGAAGGAATTGCTTGGAAAGTGAAGGATATTATGAGGACTTCCAAGGCGAGATGGGCAAGACAGCAGCCTGGCGTGCGTCACAAGGGAGCAGAACAATGGAAGGGAAGAGAGGGGATTCCTGGGTGTGATTGTCATTCTGAACCGAAGCAAAGGTGATCACAGGGCGTAAGGGGAGTTCAGTTTGGTGAATATCCTACTCAATGCCAGCTGAAATAGTACCAGTTAAAATTTATACCAGTTAAAATGTATACCAGTTAAAATATATACCAGTTAAAATTTATACCAGTTAAAATTTATACCAGTTAAAATTTATACCAGTTAAATTAGTACCAGTTAAAATTTATACCAGTTGAAATAGTGCCAGCTAAAATAGTAC